>MEHQ01001196.1:352949-561584 GCA_008828725.1 Saccharina japonica | reverse complement strand
GGGAAATGACTGTTGCGGATATTCGTTTGCATATCAGAAACTATCCGCAGAAGGAACTGCACGAACAAAAATAGAGAAAGGCAATCGATACAACCAAGGAAGTAGAGAGTGAACGGCGAACGTAAAAAATTGCGCAAGAGTTGTATGTAACGAAAGATAGAGGAGAAGTGCCGGTAACTGTAAGTGAAGTGGAGAAATGTAATGACGCGGGGATCGGTAGACCAGATATACATAACCATGGCGGTAGAAGATCTCAAAAGATTTCTGCTTGGAATGCACACATAAATAACAATAATAGACCAAGGGTAAGGCACTAGTAGGCAAGAATGGAAGCATCCATAGACAGACTCGCCAACCTATGACACTTAGAATTAAGAGATGTATACTGATGAATGGATTTGTACGCAAAGCAAAACTGCCAGGAGAATAAGGGAAGCGAACAGCGAAGCTACGTAAAAACAGGGCTGGAAACAGAGCCAGAATGAACAGCAGCTAAACCACAAAAACCAGGATGCTGACAGTACGACGATAATACAGTAATTGGAGAGCAAACTGGAAATATCCACATAAGACAAATAGAGACGTGCGAACGTGCGAAATGCAAGATAAAAGTAAAGAAACAATGCAATAAGAGGTGCGCAGCCAATAAAGCGATAAGCTGGTATGGGAAAAAGTATAACCCCAAGGCGACTGGCAATAAGATGAATAGCGTAGCGAGAAACGTATGGAAGGAATAGGAAACGAAAAAAGATGATGGCGCATAAAAATTTAGCGCGACAAGACAGGAAAGTAAAAGAAAGATAGAAAGAAGGAAAGGCTAGGCGCATAAGCAAGAAGGTGAAGGGAAAGAACACTTAAGATATACGGGGTCTGAGAAAAGATAGAAATAAAAGGATGCTGCACGGCCAGCAATAGGACGCTTCGCGAAAAAAGTCTGAAACGCCGATTTTCGTCGTAGGGGGACACTGGACACGCAGAAAAAGAAGAGTATACAGACCGGAGAGAGAAGAAGTAGATTCACCAGATGGGCCATACGGCAAAGCATAGAGAGTAGACAATTCACATAGGGAGAATGTGAAGTACAAGGAGGAAACAGGAATGTGCTAGAGGAAGAGATAGAAAAATAGACCGAGGTGACATGGAATTGGTACACTAAATAGTAGCGAGAAAAACGATGCCTATCTTAAAATAGATGGTGGCCACAGGCGGCCGGGAAACAAGAAAGAGGAAAACGATTAAGCAAAACGTTTCATTTGTAACCATATGGGAAACAACGTAATACGCCCCCAAAGTGTTGAGGTGTCCCTAATAGGAAGTCAGGAAACGGTGCGCGTGCTGCGAAAGGATGCCGTGGCCAATGGCCAAATGACTAAGGGCAAGCTAGACAAATGAATACGCCTCCCCCCCCCCCCCCACATACGGTATGTGCTTACACTTTTTATCGCGAGAAGATTTCAGCACATTCTTCCCTCGTCACCTCTTGTCGAATTGTGCTTACCCGACAGATGGTGCCATTTGATAATGAAAATCTCCATACGGAGACTCGAACCCTCGACCACCAACATAACAGGCTTCGTGGATACCTGTTAGACCACCCCGGGGCGACCGGCTTTGGTAACCTTTTGACACCAGAGAGAATCTCATTCATGGAAATGTTGCATCTGACACCATCAGACACAAGGCACGATGGAGGTATACCCTATTGGCCAAACATATGTCGGACATACCCAACACATGTACAACCTCGACGCGGCCGCGTCTCCTCTAAACAGATGGATTATACCACATGCCGTGAACAAATGCGTGACGCATGCTACGATAGAGGTGCACCATGTTTTTTTCTGAGCTCCTCACTTAAGGAGCGTCATACCTCACCGAACAAATTATTTTGGAGCCAAATTAAAGTGATTCCGGATGAGAAATCTCACGACCGAAGTATACTCCGAAACATATTTCGTCACAAAAATTAAAGTCCGACGAATTTGGGTTGAGGAGCCTTTAATAGATCGTTCAGAAAACGATCCAGCCGAAAAGTGCTACCTCTCTACCGTAGCACGCGTCGCATGTAATGTGTTAAGGATGAATCGGTGTACACTATAAAAGGTAGCACGTTTCATGTGCTGTACTCCTATAAAAGGTAGCACGTTCCATTGCCCATCATGGTCCGGTTGTTTGGTTATGGCGGTAGGAGAGACCGTGTCGATCGGATGGCGCGGGGTTTCGCCCTAGCTTGGCGTTTTCTACAAACATTTCCGGCGGTGGAGGCGTGTTCACCTTGTATGGGAGTAACTTAAGCACCTATATTGCCTGAGACGCGGATCTTCACGCCAGGAGCTGTATACTTACAGTAGTTGGGGTAACGCTAAGGTATGGATCCGATTTGTGGCCGCTCAAAGCCACTCAGCTGAGTGAATACTACTCTATTGTGTTGCAGCCCTAGACGCACGGTAAGATAGAGGTGCGCCATGTTTTGTTCTGAGCTCCTCACTTGAGGAGCTCCATACTAAGACTAAGTCAAAACAGATTTTGGAGAAATATATAAGTGTTACCCGAGATGAACAATCTCATGCCCGAAGTATAATCTGAAGCATACTGCAACACAAGATTCAACGTGCGACGACTTTGAGTTCAGGAGCCCGATCGTTCAGAACACATTTAGCCATTATAGGGTTTGGATGTAAACGTATATATATATATACACACATCGCCATGGGAGTGTTCGTTACGCCGCGTCAACATCTTGTTCTTAATTCTAATTTTGAGTGAGGTGCGCACGGGTGGCCCAAACACGTTATTGAAAGTGGGAGTGCCCAGCCCCTACGGTAGACGCACCAGTGGACGGCTCCTCCCTGTGAGGAGCTATTATATACGTTTTCCTCACCAGAAATCACGGCGTTTGAGAAAAGTTGTAGGCTTAACCCCTTAAGAACAGGTCCCACGAATTTTGGGACAAACTACTTGGAAATAGTGTGGAACATTTTTTTTTCAGTTCTGATTTGAGTAATTCCATTGCCTACGGTTGATGCATGACGAGTAGGGTAATTTGCAGAAGACACAAATAGGGTGTGTACCGGGTTGCTCCTGAGTGGAGGATATCGCGTCTGTCCTACATGTTTCGGCCAACATTTGCTACGCGGGGACGCCTCCCGTAGATCGCGCGCTTCCACCCGGCTACATGGCCGAAAACATTCCCTATAGTGTAGACCGAACCTTGTGAAGTTTGATAATACCAAGCCGAAGGTTTCTGGAAAAGGTGGGATGCACGTCAAATCCTGCCATCCCCCCTCTCTCTCCGTTTCCTGTCCCTCTCCCTCGTGCTAACATCTACCAGGTATGGTTCACATTCGCTTTATAATCAAACCCTTGTCGTTACGAGTATCTTTTCTTGAAGTGGGTAACCGAGTGTTCGCAAGAGCAATGTTACGGTATAGGAAGTGGTTGCAGCGCCTACCGAACTAAGGTGATGCTACTCCCACGTGGAGCTTTCTGTATACCCCAACGCCACGTTTGAGGTTCCGTGAGCAACAAGGGCACACTCGAGCCAATGAAAGTATCGAATTTGCGGGGCAGATCACGTCTCGCGCGTGTACGGCGCTAGTGGAATTGTAAATATAGTGCAGAATATCTCAATCGAAAAGCCAGCGTTACTGAGTTCCTGCATGGCCTTGGCCCGAACTGTAAAAAGCGTGTGACTCACCTCTCGTCTAGGCGCATGGTTCGGTAGGAGGGCATCTTCGTGTACATTTTATAATAGGGGGCTGCTCATTTCAGGAGCTCCATAACTATCTGAAAAATATTTTGTTCAGCAAACCCTGAACATTTGACACGGTGATCAATCATCACAAGGTTTAGGTGCACACGAAATACCATTGTGAAACGCAGGCGTGTCGACGTGGCGAAGAAAGGGCTCAAGTGATATCGCCATAAACACGAAAGGTGCGAGGTGTAGTGGGGAGGGGTGACACAAGCCTGCTCTGTGGCCCCGGATAGTTTGGTGACTGTTCGAAGGGAGGTATATAGTAAAGACCAAATAAATTTTTATCGGGTAGAGGACAAAATAGAACAGAGTGGTGTTCGGTAACCCCTTCAGTCCAACCATTGTTTTGGCCGAAATCTGCTGCCACTATATATCGTAGTATGCGTCTCCTCGATGTCGAAATCTGCAAGATGTCCACCAGCCGTACAGCAACCGGTGGCTTCAAAGGAGTACGACGAAAACCAAGAGCTCGGTAATTTAGAAACGGGTGCAATACGCAAAGTGTACCTGGAGGGGGGGCGTTCTGCAGTAGAGATAACTATTGTTATAACTTCGTTCCTGGGGGGGTAAGCGGGATGATAGGTGCAGGCTTCATTCAAACGCTTGCGAGAAAAAGACGCATATTACGATAGAGGTGCCCCACCATATTTTGCCTGACGAGGGTGGCCCCTTAAGGAAGCCCTAGAGCCGGTCGCCCCAGTGGTCTAACTGGTAGCCACGAAGCATTTTGGGCCGGATGTCGGGGGTTCGATTCTCCCCAGGAAGGTTTTTATTCTCAAATGACACCTACTGTCGAGAGCGCATATTATAGCGTGGGTAAGCAAAACTTCGACGAGAGTTGACGAGAGAAGAAAGTGCTGAAATCTTCTCGCGATAAAAATGCAAAGCAAGAACCGTAGTGGGGGAGGAGGGAGAAGAGCCTCCTTTGTGACCCCGGGTCTGAGTTACGGCTAGGGAGGGAGAAAGTCGGCAGTGCGAAGACAATAAATGGGATGGACAAAAAAAAAAAAAAACAAACAAACAAACAAACAAGCAAACCTCACCAGTCAACTGATTTTGGAGGAACATGAGAGTGCTACGTGCCTGGTATAACCGATACAAAAAATTTCAGTCCCGCCCGAATCATACAGCGCGAAATATAGCAACCCGAAAAGAAAAATCCGACGGTTGTGGGTTAACCCATTCAAAACTGAAAAACGCACCCTACACTAATTCCAAGTTGTTTTCCGTCGAAAATTGGTGTAGGGTTAAGGAGTCCTCTCATTCCGAAAAATAATCAGCCAAAAATGCTACCTCTGTTGTAGGATGCGTCGGAAACCTGGTACCGATCTCCCTGTACATGTGCTACCCCACTTACTTTGTTGCGCGGGAGCCCCGTTAGTTTTGGAGCCTATCCGCCTAAATCGAAGGTATTACGTTCATCACCTGCTTCCGGTTCATCCGCGAAAAAGCGGTGCCTGTTGCTGGACACGGTACTCCCCCGGCTTGTCGACTTATATTGCCCAGTCACATATGAATGGGCGGAGAGATGCCAGCAACGATAAATGTGAGCGTAGCGAAAAGCGGGAATAATAATGTCAGGCACACGTGAAAGGCAAGGGTGAATGAACGTCTGGAGCTGGCGGTTGCGGTAAGGTCGATGCATGTTTATGGCGGCGCGAGTGTCGCACGACAGGGGTTATGTCAAATTTGGCAATTTGTCAAAACGTTAGGCTTGGAAGCCCGGTGAATAATCCCATGGTCCGTGTCTCTCACCAAAACTATGTGACGCAACCTGGGATACAAGGTAGTTGTTCGAGTCGCGTCAGCCAGTTATCAATCCGCCAAACAGTGGTACCCCCTTCGTCGCGAGCGTTTGTCGATCGCGTTGGTGATGATGGTGGTAGTGCTCATTGTGGTGAATGTGGTGGTGGAGGTGGTGGTAGTGCTGGTCATGGTTATTGTGGTAATTATGGTGGTGGTGGTGGTGATGCTGTTGGTGGTGGCGGTTGTTATTGGTGATACGGATGGCGATGATGATCGTAGTGGTGGTGGTAGTGGCGGCGGCGGCGGCGGCGGCGGCGGCGGTGGAGTTGGTGGTGGCGTTGGTGTTGGTGTTGGTGTTGGTTGTTGCGTTGGCGGTGTTGGCGGCGGTGTCGTTGGAGGCGAACGCGATGGTGATCATGATGGTGGTGGTGGTGGTGGTGGTGGTGGTGGCACTCGTGGTGATCGCGGCGATCGCGGCCCTTACTTGATACGTTAGCTGCCAAATTTACTGACCAAGCTAACTCGCCTAGTCGAGCGTGGCAAGAGAACTCGCCTGATACATGGGTAAAGTCGTGGTTTGAGTTTGGACCGAAATTCATATGGCCTAGTGAATATGTTCCCTGTTTCCTATATCTAATCGATTTATCGACCAAGGCTACCAACCATATAAATAACGAAGACAAGCACGACGAAGCAGGGGCATCGGTAGCATCGTTGCAAGTCGCTCGCTGTTTGCAGTGAGCAGTGTCTGTGCACAACAACATTGCTGTTATTGATGATCTAAAGGGGATGATGGACGGGCCGAGGGTCCCGACACGTGGATAACAGACTCCAAGAATCCAAAACACGGAACGTAAACCCTGGACATAATCAACTAATTTGAGAAAAGTAGAAATGGAGAGCTTAACCATCGGGAGAGCTGATTTCCCGAGCTTGCGCGAATACACCTCTCGATGAAGTCTACCATGATCAAGATTCAGGGGGCAATGACTTAACCGTGCTAGCAGCATCCACACACTGTCTGTTACTCGGCACGCTCTTTGAGGCCTGCCCGCCTAGGTCCGTTACTTTCCCCGCTGACACTCGGCCACGTAATATTTCCCACCGGTTCTTGTTTTAAGGCCGCGGTACAACCCCCATACCCCCTGTGGCCGGACCGCCTGCTTACCTGTTGGATTGGGACTTCGACCTTGCCCTGCGCTCGGTTCAAGTGTCCTCGGTGCGCCTTCTCGGTTGTCCAGCGAAAACAGGCTCCCCTTACAGAGACAAATCCCGGCCGCTCGCGGCTAGTATCGTCGCTGTCGCCATGACCCTGCGCTCCGCCAGGGTTACCAATGGTGGATGGAATAACTCCCTGTGTCGATACCGCTTCATCTGCATCTGCCTCCCCGACCTGTCTGTAAGTGAGCGACGAGGTTTGCAATGTTCGCAGCTCTTGGTGTTCGTTCGCGGTGGCTTCGGGTGACGTGAGCTTCGCCGCCGCTGCCCGGTTGAATGCAGGCATCGTGAGCGCCTCATTGGTGGCTTTCGCCGCAGCTTGCACCCCATCTCTTCCTGCTTCTCTTCCGCCACCTCCTCCTCCTCCTCCTCCTCCTCCTCCTCCTCCTCTCTCTTCTTCTCCTCCCGTGCTAGGCGTGCTTGCTGTCGAAGCCTTCCGCGTTGTTGGTGCCGTGATCGTTGGCGTTGCCACTGTGCTCGTTGCTATCATCGGGTCTAGTGTATCAAACTCGACGGGAAAAGCCGCACCGCCTTTGGGAAGTTGAGTCTCCGTTTTCGTGCCTGTTGCTGTCGACATCGGGTAATCGATTGCGTCTGCGGCTGCCGGGTGGGAGGTAGACAAGGAATAGGTCTGTCTATCGCACGGACGTTCCTTGCTCAGGAGGCACCCGTTCAAACCTAGGTTGCCCCCCGCGTAAAGAGGCGGTGCAACGAGACCCTCGGTTTCTTTCGTTTCCTGCAGAAACCGACGATAAAGAATTGAATCAAAAACAGTAGCCCGGCGCGGATGATTGTGTAAACGTCATATAATAAACTGGTAGTGTGTACTGGAACGTACACCGCCGGCCGTGGATGCTAAGCTGCCGTAGATGTCACCATGGCCACCTCCCACAACTGCCGGATGCTACGATAGAGGTGCACCATGTTTTTTCCTGAGCTCCTCACCTAAGGAGCGTCATATACCTCGCCGAAAAACGGATGTTGGAGGAAACAAAAGTTTTGCTACCGGATGAAAAAATATATATAATGACCGAAGTATCTCTGAACAATATTTCGTCTCACAAGAACGAACGCCCAAAACGGGTTCGGGTTAAGGAGCCCGAACGTTCAGAAAACGATTCAGCCAAACACTGCTACCTCTATCGTCGTACGCGTCAACTCAGAACTGTTATTGAGGCCGGTCGGGGGCACGGGTCGATGGGACGCTCCCCTGCCCAGCTCCTACTAAAAGGTGGGAAAACATACTTGTCTTGCGTCACACGGTGTTTGGGTCTGACGCCGCTACGATCGAGGTTCGTAAGCTCTTTTTCGCTGAAAGGTTTTCTGGATTATGGGCTTCCTTGACGCATTCAGAACTGGAAACCAAATTGTCGCACACTAATTCCAAGTAGTTTTCCCCCAAATTCGTCGAACCGGTCCTTAAGGGGTTATGACCCAAACCGCCAAGAGTCTCCTTCTTGTGTTGCAGTTTGTTTCACTATATATATATTTCTGCTTTTTTAGGGCCCGTTTTAACAAAGAAAACAAAAATCAATTTGGAAAACAAAAACAAAATCAAATCCGCTTTTCATTGGTCAACACGCGCACCAGCACCAAACAATAGGATCTTGGGGGGTGCTGGTGCGTGTGTTGACCAATGAAAAGCGAATTTGAATTTTATTTTTCCCAAATTGAATTTATTTTATTCTCGTTAATATCGGCCCTTATGGGGTTGTTTGTCGAGTAGCACTTAAATTTTTCTTCAAAATCGGCTTTTGGGTAAGAGGTGTAGAGCTCCTCAAGTGACCACCCTAAAAGGGTTCACCTTAACCGTAGCATGCGTTGTTTAGGGGGATGTTTGTCCCGCGTGCCCTACAACGTCTTATTCAATATCGCAGCTTTCTTCCAGAAGGTTCCGTTTCGACTGAACCCCCCCCCGTCATACTATCGTTTCGTATCGCGCCGCGTTTTATCCTGGGTGTACTCGTCATAGGTAGGGATAGGCTATTTGTAGGCTTTACTCTCAACCTCCCAGCTCGCTGGCTGCCGCGGCCACTACTCTACTGGTAGGAGTGACTGCTTGTACCGAACGCCGAACACGCATTTGCCTTATATACTGTAGGCCATCCAGCCTACCCTTGCCATGTTTCATGCACGTACTTCATGAAAACTCCGAACATGAACTGCCCAGCCTATTGCGTCGAACATGTGGAACGTACCAAAGCCCAAGCTAGGCGTCCGCGCGACTACCTCGATTAGATATTTCCGAAGACACCATCTTCGCCAAAATGGTTGACAAACTCGGCTACGAACCAACCCCAATCCGTGGGCGAGGGAGGGGGGGGGGGGGGGGGGGGGGGGTAGCGGTGCACCGTGTTTTGTCTGAGCTCCCCATTTGAAGAGCTCCATACCTCACCCGAAACATTTTTCTGAGGAAAATAAAAGTGCCACCCGGTCAACCACCCCATGAGCTAGGTATGCAAATGAAAAATATGGCAACAGCAAGAATGCAAGTCCGGCGAGTTTGGATTAGGGAGCCCGACCATTCAGAAACAAAACCAGGAAAAACGTTTCTACCTCTACCGTAGCACGCGTCGGGGGGGGGGGGGGTACTGATATCGTTCGTCTTTGGCGGTATACCGACTTGTCAGTGGCGTCGAAAGTCTCACGGCGTCAGCTGATATATACCCACTCGCCTCCATGAGAAGGACGCCTTCGATTCGGCTGATGGAAACCCAGCCGTCGCTGGCAGTCTGCACCGCCAGGGGGAAGAACTTACCCATGCCCAACTGTATGTTGTTCAGCAGTGCCAAGGTGGTGAACACCTGTCATTATGCGCCAGGCGGTTTAGGTATTATCGATTATAAGATCCGGGGCATTTCTTCTATATACATCGAGGAATAATTAGCATCGATGTTGTTTTTCTTAAACGAGGAAGACAAGGGTTTTCAATACTTTCCTAGGTCCATTCCACATCGTGATCGTCGCTTCCAACATATTCTCACTGCAACAGTGTTCATGCGAGGACCTTCTTCGTCGTCGAAAACCCTACTGGATTGAGAAGACACTCCTATTAGGTGCGTGCCACGATAGATATACTGTAGCACGTTTTTTGCTGAATATGTTTCGGAACGGTCGGGCTCCTTCACTCGAAATCGTCGGACGTTCAGTGTCGTGTTGCAATAATATGTTCAATAGTGTAGTCAGTCGGGTAACGGGGTTGTTCACCGGCGAATGACTTTCAATCTCATCCGAAACCATATTTCCGGTGACGTACGGAGCTCCTCAAGTGAAGAGCTCAGAAAAAAAAACTTGGTACCTCTACCGTAGCATGCGTCCCTATGCGCAAGCCGTAGGAGCAACCTCATTGGCCGGGGATTGGGAAAATATTTTGTATAACGTAGAACTTAGCGTTAATCTAATATCGTTCAATTTTATGTCTGATATTCCCACGTATTGATAGTACGTGCGACCGAACTATACTAGTAGTACCCCACCCGTCTTGGATACGTTCCTTCCACCCAGTCGACCCCAACACCTGGTGGTTTTTTTCAGGGTGTTGTCCTGTAGGCAGCTTTGATTGCATACTTTGGTGCAGCTCCTAGCAGGTGAGGTCGCCCGTCAGTCAATCAGTATCGGGCGGCCAGACATAGCAAAAGTTGGTTCCCCACGCCCAAATTCAATGGGCCACAAAGTCACGAGCGTGGAGTTTACAGTTGCGAGCGGTGGTCGGGCGGCTCGTCCATACAGGATATATACTGGTGAAGACGCATGCTACAATACAGCTGTACCATGTTTTGTCTGAGCTCCTCACCTAAGGAGCGTCATACCTCACCAAAAAAACTGATTTAAGAGAAAAATAAAAGTGCTGCCGGATGCGAAATCTCATGACCGAAATATACGCTGAAACATTATTCGTCACAAAAATGGAAGTCGCCTCCATTGTTTTGCTCCATTCCCCACACTAAGAATGCGTATGAAGTTGGCGGAACTCCAACTGCATGTATGTGCGTGGGGCTTCTTCAGTGTATACCCGGTACCAGGATTTGTTGTTGAGCCCGTTTTAGCCTTTGTCGGGGGCGCTTAACGACGGAGCTGATGTTTGGATTGAATTAAAAAAGAACTGGAAAAGGTCGATCGACGTCTTGGCTGAAAAGCGGGGAACAAACACAACGTTTAGAAGATCCCATCCCTCCGGTAGGCGCTGCACTCATTGCGCGAACTTGTGTTTTTGTTACCTGTGCTGAGATCCTCTCAAGTGGGTAACTACCGTATTGTGATATCATTTTTCTTCACTTCACGACTAGCGCATCAACCTACTCTTGTTACCCCTCGGGCGAACGTATCCGATAGGCGTGTTTCAAAGGTGCTTGGTGTACAAAGTTTGAAAAAAGAGGTATTCGGGAATGGATGTGTGTGTTTTGAGGTAGAAACACCTTACGGGCGGTTAACTCGTTGCCGAGAAGGTGGTAGGTGGAGAACACGAAGCAGCTCTGAACGGCGGGCTGCACGAAGAAAAGGGCCTCGTTTACCGCTCGAAGGAGAGTGGCCTTCTTCAACACACGGACCTCTTCCGCACGAATCCTGCCGAAACCATAATAATCAAAATACAACAACGTTGAACGGAGAAAAGGGCGAGGGCGTGCGGGGGTCGGGGGGGGGGGCGGCGGGTCGCCGTGGGGGGATGATGTACTGTGTGATACGTGTGTTCTTGTTATCTAACGATAGCATGAGTTACTGTTTTTGATATGTGGTGTCTTCACGATGGCCTGCTATTTATTCCCGACAAAAATATGCCGAACATATGCAAACGTACTGCACGTCCTGATTGCTCAGGCTAGAGACAAGGTACATATTGTATGGGGACGCGCACCGCGAGAGAGAACGCGTTGCGCAATGTTATCGCTTGAATTCAATTTCATCCTAAGTACGCGAACGAGCATTTCGACGTATCGGTTGCGAATGTTCAGAAAACAAGCGAGTCATTCACGATCACAAGAAAAAAACAATGCTAGGCGGGTGCTACGGTGATACGGGAGGGGGGGGGTACACCGCGTTTTTTTCACTGCCGAGTTTGGTCTTGAATCTCGCTCAAAAGTATCCTCCAACAACAAAATGGTTGGCGCAGCGTGACAGGGAAAGGCCACGGTACGGGTGGCTCCTTGTTGTCCGAGCGTACATCAACCGTGTCGGCATACCCTAGCTCCTGGCTGCCAGAATCAGAGGACGACCCCTCAGGAGACACACATTAAGATAAAATATTACTGCGCATGCTACGATAGAGGTGCACCATGTATTTTCTGAGCTCCTCACTTAAGGAGCGTCATACCCTCACCGAAAGCATTATTTGGGTAAAAAAATAAAGTGGTGCCGGATGCGAAATATCATGGCCGAAGTATACTCTGAAGCATTATTCGTCATAAAAATGAAAGTCCGGCGAATTTGGGTTGAGGAGCCCGATCGTTCAGAAAACGATTCAGCCAAAAAAATGCTACCTCTACCTTAGCACGCGTCTTACGTTGATGTTTCCAACCTTCATAAGCCGTCCGACTGTTCTTCCTGCTCCACAAGTCGTATTTTAACGAAAGTGCCGTGCTCGTTTGTTCGGCTGTATACCGTTAGCGGTGGCTCTTGTTTTAATATACACGCCGGCGATTATTTCATGGTAGAATATGCTAACACCAAAATAAGTGTATAACTAGAGGAGTACCCAACAGTGGAACCTATCAAATATTTGTCGAAGTTGTTCAGGAGGGGGGACAAGAACAAGACGGGACAGGCATGTGGCTGAATCAATGCCGCGAATATCGGTTTTCGTCGGGCTCGCCTTCGTATCTCCTTCTCAAGGGTCGGCTCCCACGCGTTCAGCTTCATCAGCCGTGCTCCTGCAATAACCTGATTGGTCAGCTTCACACGCTCGTCGGTAAGGAGCGCCACGCGCTGTCGGACGTCGGTAAACCTTTGAGAAAAGACCGCCTTGAAGGTTTCCCATTTTACAGACGGGGGAGAAAACAGACGGAATGAGCTGGAAATTAGATAATGGGTCAGATTGGAAGGAAAACGTATATATGTGCAACCAATAGTTCCACATAATAATGGAACAAGAACCAGACAGTTTTTTTTTTTTTCTATCCCATTCATATCTTCGCCCTACTTTTTTGTATCTCTCCCTTTCGATCATAACTCAGAACCGGGGTCATTAAGTACGCTCTTTTTCTCCCTCCCCACTGCGATACGTTTCCTTGCAGTTTATCGCGGGAAGATTTCAGCACTTTCTCCCCTCGCCGACGTTACAATAGGCGCTCTCGACAGTTAGTAGTGTCATTTCGAAACAATTAAACTTTCATACGGAGACTCGAACCCCCCGACTTCAGACGCATGCTACGATGATAGAGGTGCACCATGTTGTTTTGTTCAGCTCCTCACTTAAGGAGCGTCATACCTCACCGAAAACAATGCGTTTGGAGGAAAATAGAAGTGCTGCCGGACGAGAAATATCACGACCGAAGCATACTCTGAAACATTACTCGTCAAACAAAAGAAAGTCCGACGAATTTGGGTTAAGGAGCCCGATCGTTCAGAAAACGATCCATCCAAAACGTGCCCACCTATACCGTAGCACGCGTCGGTGTGCACCTTGTTTTTTCCCGAGCTCCTCACTTGACGAGCTCCATACCCCACCGGGAAACGGTTTTTTAGGGGAAAATAAAACGTGATGCCCGAGTATAGCCGGAAACATATTTTGAACAAAAAAAAAGAGTGTTTGGGCTAAGGATCCCTGTCGCCCAGAGAACGTTTCAGCCGGAAAGTGCTACGAGTACCTCTATCGCAGCAAGCGTCGGTCTGTAAAAAAGAGCAACGTTCCTTAACAAGTATATATATATATATATATATAGGTTCTCAACCAAGCTCTCTTTGTTACCCGATTCAGTTCAACACCGTAAATATAATTCGTCGCACACACAAAAGGATGCGTGGTGGACATGGTCAGACTATAGACGGCATTTGCTTTCAACCTATGTTACCAACTTGTTTCCTCCCCAACTGCATTTTGACGATTCAATTCGACTCGACTCGGTTCAAGTAGAACCGAACCAAACCAAATTAAACCAAACCGAACCGAACCGAACCGAACCGAACCGAACCGAACCGAACCGAACCGAACCGAACCGAACCGAACCGAACCGAACCGAACTGAACTGAATCCGAAGCGCTGATTGAGCCTGTACCAATTGTCCCAGCACTCATCATCTCCCAAATGTCCCCAGCCGAAAGCCTGATGAGTCAACCCAAAGACAACCCAACACAACCCAGCCTAACCGAAACCGATCCAACCCAACCGAAAGCAATCGGTTGACGAAAAGGGTTGTTTCAAGATGATGCGCACGTTCTTGCCTGCAAGGGGATGAGAAGCAGAAGTACCATAAAGCCCGCGAAGAACGAAGGCCCCACGAGGTGCAGGCCGACGAGCAGGGTTGCCACAGCGGCAAGTGGCGCCACCCATATGAAGTTGAAATACTCGGCGAAGAACTGGAAGCGTTGGGCGTCGTTCGTTACCAGGTTGACGAGGTGGCCCGACGTCGTCTGTTTTTGTTTTATTTTCGCCGTTTCAGATTTGTGTGAAGCGGCGTCCGGGAGGCGGCGCGATAGTGTGGATGATGGGGCAAGTTTTTACAGGGTGCAATCAGGGCGGACCAGAAAGGTCAAGCTGTGCGCGGAGAGATTGAATGTTGTTTCGGATTTGAATTATGTGGACGGCGCAAATAACACCAAACAGGGTATGGAAGGGGGAGGGCATGAGGAAGCTAGAACAGACTTTAGGTACATGGTGTGATTTCCGCCTGGTCAAGGGCCGCCAGTTGTCTATCGGCACGTTGGCTCCGAGGTACCGGGACATCCCTGTAGGCACTTGAACAATTGATATAACTCCTGTATCTTCACGAAACTAGTCCCTGTGCGTGTGTGTGTATGTTGCCGGGGGCAGTAGGCGCTTTACTACTTGACAAACTCCTCTATGTTCACGAAACGGGCTCCTGTGCGTTGTATGTTGCGAGCCTTGAAGTCACGCCGATTCGAGCAACAACATAACTAAACTGTAGATAAAAAGCAGAAAAACAACCCCCCCCCCCAACGATAGGGGTGCCGCTCGAAGTCGCGCATGCTACGAGTGCACTTCTGTAGGAACGTATCACCTCTCCCAGCGAGCTGAGGCGGAGACGAAGGATTTTGTCGTACAGGATGGTGGTGGTGCTGGTCTTCATGTTCATGCCCACGGTCTCGCCCACAAAGAACCAATGGTGGTGGCAAAAACTGACACAGCAACGCGTTACGGGAATGGGGTTTCCGCAGAGGGGAAGGAGGCATCAACGTGCATAATTGGTTTTTGGGGGAGGGGGTGATGGGCGGCGAGAAAAGGCGGGAATCGTATGTGACTGGTTCTATGGTGGGGGCGGGAGGGGGGATGATGCCATTATGCCATATATGCCATTGCGTTTACTGCACGTCGCTACAGGTATGCCGCGTGTATGCCACTCGGGTGAGTGTTTTGCGTACCTCACACAAAGTCAAGAGTTTAAATTATTTTTGTTCGGCGCAACTGACCAAACGAACTCGAGAGCAGGGCCTACCGCGAAACCTAATTTCTGCGTTCGTTTCCGAAACACTAGAAGACTATCACAACATACATAGTCTTAGTAGACTTCCTCCACCTCAAGATGTATTTTCTCACTTCCAATAAGAGAAACGCCACAACCTACTACGCAAACCGCTCGTGCCGCGCCTAAAAGAGAAAGTGGGGGTCTAGCGTAGCACGCCTCTATGTATAGAGCACTCTGAGTACGAGGTAGGTGCACCTCGAACGTAGCGCGTGTCATACGGCCGGACCCGAGACGCCGGATGTAGTAGACACGCACTGCGGTAGGGGTGTACCCTTGTTTTTTCTGAGGCTGGCCACATGACGTGACGCGTGCTACCACAGAGGTATATAGCACGTTTTGGCTGCAGTTGTTTTCCGAACCATCCCGGCTCCCTAAGCCCATATTGTGGTGGTCCTTTTTTCATATGCTTGTGTTGCAACGTGTTTCACACCGTACATACATACGCAGCTCATAGGATTATTCATCGAGTACGTAGCACTTCCGTGCTTACCTCCAAAATCAGTGTTTAGACTAACTGCAGGTACTGAGGTACACATCTCCTCATGCGAACAGCTCGGAAAATAACACGGTGCACTGCTATTGCAGCATTTATTTATCGGGAGCTCTCGTATACGCCTTCGAAACCAACCGAGTTTTGCTTGTGCTAAAACATGAAAACGTCGCCCGATATGAACAGTCCTCACAGCTGGCTTAGGCATCCTAAAAATCATATTACGAAACTGAACGTGATATTCCGTCGATTTTCGGTTGACCCCTTAAGAAATGGTCCCACGTATTTGGGAACAAACTGCTTGAAAGTAGTGTGGAACGAGTTTTCAGTTCTATTAATAGATGGGTTAAGGAGCCTCATCTTTCAGTTTTTTTTTGTTTTCGGAAAACGTGCTACCCCTAACATAGCTCCCGTAGGCACGTGTAATTTCTACTGGTTCTGAGGCTTGTCGCATGAGCGGCTCAACACCCCGTGTACCCCCATCCCCCCCCCCCCCCCCATCATAGGCCACACTCCATAGAACACAACCCTTGCAAAGCGACGCCGTGAGGAGGCATGTACGTCAGGGGGGAAAAAAACGATTTTGGTTTCGTGGCTGTAAGAGGCGGAGTAATCGACACTGAGACCTGCCACAGGTAGTAATTTGGGTACCGCAGATGGATGCAGATTCTGTACAGTAAATTGATGGCTGTCAAGTTGTGTCTCTTGACGAGGCATGCTACGGTAGAGATGCACCTGCATACAGGATATTTCATGAGGCCCCTTCCCCCCTTCGAGGATGTCTATGCTATTACAGAGGACCACAGTGAATAGGGCTAAATATTGTTATTAAAAATAGGGAAGAATATTCCGCGTCTTTGTGTGCCGAAGGTTCCCCTACTTACTATTAGTGACGCATCCTACGATAGAGGTACACCATGTTTTTTCTGAGCTCCTCACTTAAGGAGCGTCATACCTCCCAGAAAAAAAAACCATGAGGAACATTAAAGTGCTGCCGGTTGAAAAATCTCATGACCGAAGTATACTCTAAAACATTATTCGTCACAAAAATGAAAGTCCGACTAATTTTGGTTAAGGAGCACGGTCGTTCAGAAAACGATTGAGCCAAAAAGTGCTACCTCTACCGTTAAGTGCACACAATAAAACCAATACCATGGTCTTAAGTACCACACGAAAAAAAAACAATATATTGCAACATAACAATGAAATCCCGTCGATTCGGGTTAAGAGGCCCGTTCAGACGCATGCCTACGGTAGAGGTTCACCATGGATGTTTTAAATGAGCTCCTCACTTGAAGGAGCTCCATGCGTCACCCAAACAATGATTTCAGAGGAGAATAAAAGTGCTATCCGGTGACCAATCCCATGACGTAAGTACTATGCTGTGAAAGGACACTGCATGCAACAACAAAAAATAGGAAAGTCCGACGATTTTTGGGTTATAAGGAATGCCCGATCATTCGGAAACGAAATCTGTCAAAAAGTGCTATAATACCTCGATCGTAGCAAGAGCATCTTCATTCAGAGACAAAAGTGAGCCGAAACGTGCTACCAGCCTCCCTCGTAGTTCCTCGCGTCTGCCACCTTTGCTTTAAGCCCTCGATTGAGGACTAGTGCTACGGTAGAGGTAGCACTTTTTTGGCTGAATCGTTTTCTGAACGATCGGGCTCCTTAACCCAAATTCGTCGCACTTTCATTTTTGTGACGAATAGGTTTCAGAAGTATACTTCGGTCATGTGATTTCGCATCCGGCAGCACTTTTATTTTCCTCCAGAATCGTGTTTTTACTTACTATTAGTATGATGCTCCTTAAGTGAGGAACTCAGAAAGAACATGGTGCACCTCTATCGTAGCATGCGACAGGTGTCGTCTAGGGCTTCCCCAACGCTATGTTTTATGGTCCGTTGACATGTTTTGTTCCCCTCGGTACAGTAGCCATTCTTAGCGCACACACATGCAGCCGGGGGGGGGGCGCTTCCAGCGAACGCGCCGGAAATGCATCAATGTGAAACGCCAAACGCAAGCACCCAAAGCCTCATGTGACGTTTTCCCTCCAAGAGACGTCGTCACGTACCTGCATTGGCTTGTTATAGTAAACACGGCAAATCTACGTATAACATCACTGATTGATTTTAACCCTGCTACCACAGTAGTTTCACAGCAGGCAGAGAGATGGACGGCAAACACTGGGGGGACAAGATACCGCCACGAAACTGGGAGAGGCTGGACCAAATATATATATCTCGCAGAGGTACAGCCACACCTCTCTCTTCACACGACTTGTATGGTCCGTCCGATCAAATTTTCACTCTACTGGCTACCCACTTTATCTCGCGCAATTTAGAGAGTTGGCAGGTGAAACAAAGTCAGCAAGAACCGGGTGACCGAGAGGAATCCAAATCCGGTCTCAAAATTAAAATCGGAGGTCATTGTCGTTTTCTCGAAAAAATTGTCCCGAAATTTCCCCGAAATTGTCCCGAAACGGCATATAATTGACCCGAAACGGCAAATAATTGACCCGAAATGCCCCCCGACATGGCTACCCCTCCCCAAGTCTTGTTCTCGTACAGCTAAGACGCTAATATACACCAGCACCAAATGTAGTTCAAATATATTTCCATCTTGATCAACTCTCATTGGAAAGGAATTTCGACTCGTAAAAGCGCGTAACCATCTCAATGGCCGCATTGTGATAAAGCGTCCGGGCTTCCTTCGAGGCGGCGAGGATGACCTTCTCTTTCGCCCCGCGCTCCTCTGGGGTTGCGGCCCCACTCTGAGCATCGACGACGGAGTCTGCTTTGGTCCGTGGACGATCAGTGGCTGTTCCACTTCTTGAAATCCCGGTGTTTTAGGTATAGTCCGAAACACAAGACCAGCATGTACCGTAGGCTTCGATGTGCAACCGGGAGTGCTGTTTTGTTCCAGTGTATCTACGTGTGTATTTTGATGTTCTGGTCGTAGTGTATCAGTATATTGGGAGCGAGTGGGAAGTATGTCCAGCTCGAGATGACCCCATCTTCGTGAGCATATTTCTCACTCCACGGAGTTTTTTCGGAGATGAGAAAACCATGGATGACACAGACGAAGCTAATTTCCCCGAATCCGTAGAGTTTTCAAGGGTTTGCCCGATCAATTTCGATGTAAAAAGCTAGGAAAATCCCGTCGGGATCACGGTTTTTTGCCGATTTCATCGCCAAAAAGTGTCGAAAAAAAGAAGAGATGTGTCCACGTATTGCCTTGGCTGACATCTGTTTAAATCCACTCTCAGAAAAAAGAGACGACCCCCCATTCAACCATAGAAAAGCTAAGTAAATATTTCTGGAATATTGTTAAAATAGCTTGTTTCGTTGAACCCCGAGGAAAAAATAAAAAACGATCGGGCCATCTTAGTCGCCTGGATCAGGGCTTTTCCGCAATATATTTCATGATGCGTGGATGTACGTCAGACCCGTGGAACAACTCAAACTCTGTGACCTCATTTATTGTGAAAATTTGATCGGACGGACTATACAAATCGACAATATTGACGAAGACCACGATGCGAACGGTATACACGACATTGTACCGGGGCTTTTTACCTGCTCACGATTCCGCCCGCGACGACGGCAAGGGCGTACACCCAGCCCTCCCAGCTCTCCGCATTGTCGTCGTCGAAGTATTGTATGAGTTGTCCGAGCATGATAGCCTGGTTAGGTATTGATGGGGTTGGTGCGCGAGGAGGGGTGAAAAGCAAAGAAGCTGCTACTACTGAAAATGAAAAAAAATATTTCGCGCTATGTGTATACTGCTGTAACAGTTGGGTTGAAAAAGTGACCCCCTTCAAATAAATATGTGTGCGTGTCACGCACACTACTGCTGTGGCTTCCGGTAATCTCACAAGACAAAACAAAAACAAAAACACGCCGAAAGTGTTAAGAGCATCGGGACTGGCGTAGTTGAAGCAAGCAGAGGTCCTCAAAAGGCTACAATAGTAGAGGAGGTGTACCATTTAGTTCCTGAGGGTGATCATTTATAGAACTCTATTATACCCTACCCCAAAACGGTTTCTAGAGTAAATTATAAGTTTCTCGCCGATGAACAATCTCATGTGGCCAGTGTTGGGCACCGGAACCGAGTTTCGTTTTTTTTCACTGGTTTTTGGGAGCGGTGTTTGCAGACCGATAACCGGCCACGTCCAAACCGGTTATTCCGGTGTATTTTTAAACAACCGACCGGACATAACCGGCTAGGTTGTTTCCGGTCGGTTATTACGTCCATTATCCCCTACCCTATATAACGCCTCTGTATATGTAATTTAACCCCTAAATTTCACCACACACGAGCACCGAGCACCAAGCACAAAGAACCAAGGGCCAACAAACAGCAGCACAACCCACAGCAGCAGTGTGTTCTCCTATGATATGACGATTTCACTTTTCCTCCTCGGAGAAGAACGGAACCTCGAGCAATTATCTTCTGCATACTGAGCTGTGTTGGGTGTTGATTGGTTTCGGAAGCCCTCGTCCACACTTTGTGTTGGGAACGAGAAGCAGACCCCACTCACCGTCCTTCTACATGCGGTTTATCGTGATTGATACCCCGCCTCCTCGCATGTTAGCTGTACGCCAAGGACTCACGACGAACGGCACAACAACATACATATCCCGTTTTCACACATGATGTGTGTTGGGCGCCTTCCAATGCTTGCAGTATACGGTTATATGGTATCATAATGTGCCGATGTGCCGGCCGCCGTGCACTCGAAAAACAGTTTGTTTCCCCCCCTTGGGGGTGAGAACGTGGCGCAAACAATCCATATGTGTGAAATACCCGACCGAATAAACGACCGGAAAGTTCTCGGTTTCGGTTTCGGTTATTTTCTTCACATCACCGAAAAACAAACGAAAACCGAAGAAAGTCCTCGGTCGGTTATCAGATAACCGACCGAACCCGAAATGGGCTTCGGTGCCCAACACTGCCCATGGCTCACTGCAAGTATAGGACGAAAAACATTGAAACATACCAATCAATTCCGGTCGATTTCGGATTGAGGTGAGTTTAGTCATTCAGAAATAAAAAGCAGCCAAAGAGAGGTACCGCAATCGTTACACGCGCTACGATACGTGATGCGGTACATTTCCATCCCAGAAGACTCATCCCGCGGTAGGGGCGCAGCAGAAATATCTGAGCTCCTCGCATGAGGAACTTAGTATCTCACCCGAAGCATGACTTCGGAAACATTCGTTCGCGCTACCCGACCAAACCTTCCAACGCGGTAATCGCGAAAACAAACATACCAGTAAAAGCATAATATTATCCGGTGGTTACTCACGTGAGGAGCTCAACTGGTCAGACAATATGGAGCCAAAACGTGATACCCCTACCGTGGGATTGCTCAGAAGCGGGAGGTGCCGTGTGGAGTATACAGAGCCTTCAAATAGTACTCAGCTGTGGTCTGCACGTAGGTCGGTGAGAATACCCTGCTGGGCCGCGATGTCGTGCCCTTCTTAACCCCTTTAGAACTGAAAAAAAAAACGTCACACTGATTCCAAGTAGTTTGTCCTCTAATTCGTCGGGCCAGATCTCAAGGGGGTTGGATCCAAATTATTGAACCCACACTACTCTATTAGCTGAATGAAGTGATTGTTTTAATGAAGACTGGTGCAGTGAAGAGGTAGCAAGGTATATACCGGTTTTTTTTTTGGCAGAAACATTTTCTGAATGACGGTGTGTGCTCCTTAAGGGCCCATATTAACGAGTATAAAATAAATTCAATTTGGAAAATGTGAAATTCAAATTCGCTTTTTCATTGGTCAACAACACGCACCAGCACCAAAATACTATGCCCCAAGATCCTAATAATCTTTGGTGCTGGTGCGTGGGTTGACCAAATGAAAAGCGGATTTGATTATATTTTGTTTTTTCCAAATTGATTTTTTTTTCTTCTTCGTTAAAACGGGCCCTTGACCTTAACCCTAAATCGCCGGCACGGTCAATGGTTATGTCCCACGATTCTCGTTTTCTGCTTTGGGCGTGGGCTTGTCCATCGGGTAGCAGTTTTGGTTGCCTTCAAAATCAGGTTTTTTTGGGGTGAGGTATGTATATAACGCTCCTTAAATGACCCCCCTCAGGAATGAACATGGTCTCGCCCCACGGTAGGGGGGCGCAGCAGAATTTTAGGTGCTCTTCACATGAGAGGAGCTCGCAATATCTCACCCGAAACATGAACTTTGGGAACATTCGTTCGGCGCAACCCGACCAGCACCTCCAATGCGGTAGTCCCTAAACAAAAAAAATACCAGAAAAATAGGTAGAGTATCCGGTGGCTACGCTCACCACGTGAGGAGCTCAACTAGTCAGAAAGTATGGAGCCAAAAAGTGGTACCCCTATCGTGGGATTGCTCACATGCTGTACCTTTGCCGTACAAGCATGTGTTAAATTCCATCCGCACCTACCCCTTATAGCTTGTAAAGATGGTGTCCCCCTCACATATAGGATTTATATTGTGCATGAGGACATAAGAAAACCCGTAAGTACGCGCGATCGAAGTATTACACTCCGCTAGCAAAGATGAGTTTAGACGATATCCTCCATCTCACAGCTGCTGTTTTATTTCGTTTTTTTAAGTATATGCTTCACGTATTGCCCCATATTGGAATCCCCATGGAGCTCATATTTTAGATGACTTTGATTGTAGGGCGGGTGCCGAAATCAGGTAAACCTAGTCGCTTTCAGCGAAAATCAGGTACCCTGGTATATGCTAAATTTAAGTAAAACTCGCACGCCACGAGCGGTGTTTGTTTTCCAGGACTTTAGGGTATCATGAGAAATAACAAAACATGTTTGGAATTTGCGGCTGAACAGCTGAATGGTGGCGAATGTGCGTCCTCCGACTCTTGATCATTTTTGTATGGCAGTTCCTGTACTCATACCTGTCTGCTTTCATTGTTTTCGTGATCACACTCACTTTTACTACGACTAATTATGTATTGTTGTCCCAGGTATGTAGTGGGCACATCGATAGCGTACGAACAAAACATCGAGTTAATGAGAGATTGGTCTCGTCGCTTTCCGTGCCGTGTCAGCAAGCAGCAATGTTAAATAGCGGGAAGCGGAAAGACACCTCGTGCTAGTGGCCTTCTACCCGTACAATTTAGAAGAAAAGGCCTAACACGATGTTGTGAAGAATACACCAGTAAGATACCTCGTGCGCCACAGAAAAATACGTAGTACTTATGGCGCCCTCCCCCGTTGCCAGCTCTCAAGCCTCGACCATCCTCGAGGGAACACTTGCACACGGTGGCACGAAGTTCCTTTGCTGTTTGCTGTTTATTAATAGAAACTGAACCGATCTCGACGCGGGGCGCGGCAAACAAACTGCACAAGCAGTCTGTGTCCATTGTGCTGTACACGCGCGTACCATATGTACTGCATGTCATTGTGGCGGGTCGTATGTACGTAGCGTGGTGCTGTCTTCGTGTCGGGCGTACAGGACACAACATAACATAGTGTGTGCGGATGGCCTCTGATTGGGTGAAAATTCGCCACTTTTAGTTGAAAGCGAGACAAAGTAAACAAATCCTGATGTACCTGACCATGCTGTGCCAACATCAGGTACGATGTGAGGATGGTGTCCTAACGTTTTTTTTCATACTTGGTTTTAGTGCAAACCTTGTTTTGGCACTAAATTGACCAGGTATACCTGATTCATTGTATTCTGATGACACACTTCCCTGCTGTACCCCTCCACTAACCAGGCGGTCACACTACTGTTTTTCGTTTTATACCACTGCTGGCCGTGACGTGTTTCGTCCGCAGCAGTCTGAGTCTAACCTCTCTAGCCAACCTTGCTCTGAGCACAGGTGACTGTCCCCGCCCATTTGGCCTATCGAAAGGCATCGGCTCGACCATGACATCGACGATGCGTTTCGCCCGACTGGGACAAACAAACGCCATTCCTGTGCAGGCCTCTATTTGGCTCCAATCCATCACTGCCATGGAAAGCGTGGTTCGGACGGCTCCCATGTGACACTGGGTTTGCGCAGCAGCCGCCACTGCGATGTGCGCAGGTGGACTGGTGGACCGGTACGACTCTGGGTTGTTCTTGTTTTGCACTGTGATAGTTTCGCCGCGCGATGACAACGTAGACAGATTGAATTCTGAGAATTTGATGAAAAGTACAGACATGATCAACTGTTTAATCGAGTACGAAAACGGCTTCGCCTATCCCGCGAGAGGTCCCTATCACGAGAGACTTTTGGTGAAAGTTAGAGAACTTGTAATACTATCATTTGAGCTGCGGGCGACAGAGCCCTCCGGAAGCACACCACCCGCTGAAGACACACACCGACGCACTGATGTACGGAGAGGACTCTTGGTCTTGCTAGACATCTACACCAGAGTGTGTGTGTCCAGGAACAATGGTTGTCACTTGTACCGCCAAACGTAAACAATGGTTGTCACTGGCGCGATCTACCACGTGATTTGACTTTTTGGTTTACTTCTTCCATGAACTTTTCCCCGGAAGTAAAACAATTTCCATGGAAGTAAAGTTTACTTCCACGAACGTTTTGATCGTCACTTGCATGGAAGTACAATATACTTCCAAGAAAGTTTGTTTACTTCCTGGTGACTACATCGGAACTGCATGAATGTTTTACTTCTTCTATAGAAGTACGAGTATAGCACGGAAGCAAGGGCATGAATTCGCCCCCCTACTGCCAGTTGGTACACCGTCCCACCTAGAGGGGGTCCATCCTGCGTACCA
Source organism: Saccharina japonica (assembly GCA_008828725.1). Classification (NCBI taxonomy): domain Eukaryota; class Phaeophyceae; order Laminariales; family Laminariaceae; genus Saccharina; species Saccharina japonica. Next base: position 536,990 of record MEHQ01001196.1, on the reverse strand, counting down.
AAACGTGGGCCAATAAAAAACGGGATATTCATAACCGTGTAACGCGCAGCGCGGAACACTAGACCTATCTACAGTAGTGGTCGAAAGCCCTCTTAAAAACAAAACTACAACGGAAACAACATGGAAGTGTTTTTACTTCTATGAAAGTCTGTACAGTTTACTTCCTCCATGAAAGCCTTTTCTAATTTCATGGAAAGAAAAAGGTTACTTTCATTACCAAAAGCTGTCATGGGCGTACTTACACGTTCCTGAAAGTAAACTAAAATCATGGACGTAAACTTTTCTTCCACGAAAGTGTCCACATAACAAAAAATTGCTTACATGGAGACAAATACAACTTCATGAAAGTAAACAAACGTTCATGGAATTAACATTACACTTCTATGAAACTGTATGAAAAAATACATATGATGTGGTAGATCTGAAAAGTGTGGGTGCGACCGGTAGCGTAGCGTAGTACAGGTATCGATACATTTCAGAAGAGTTTTGATGTAGTTTGGCCACTTTATCCCACGGTGCGCAAACACATTCCGAGCCGCATGAGCTGTCGAATCGGTCCACCAGCCCAAAGTATCATGTGAATCAGGGGCGATGATAGAATGGGAGTCGCCCCGGCAAAAACCAAGCTGATTTCGTGCGCTTTCAACGGTAGGTAGATTTGACCCAGTAGATGTCAACATGGCTAATCGGGAAAATGGTGGGCAAACGTTGCTAGCATATGGACGTTGGGATCCATAATTATATATTGTGATGTGAAGGCACTACGCGCTGATACGAGGACATGCGTGTCTTCGTCTAGATTTTTAGGTAGAAGTGGAACCTGCGCATAGACTACGAGTACCGGGTATGCCATACTCGTCGTGCGGTCTATTGTATATCCAAAGCACCACCGTCAGAAAACATGCTGAGAGCCTCCCTCGAACGCTACTAGAAAGTTCTAGAGGAAATATCAGGGGGCAGTACGGGCTGCCGTAGAGGGTACAACTGTCCCTAACATGGGCATGTCTGGTACGAAGTTGATCAGGTGCAGCCATGCCTCGCTTTGATCACTCTCCTGGCTTACCATTTCGTCTCGACTCCACGTTTCTCTTTTTTTATTTTATCTTGGTCCCCTCGAATCAACATCCTTTCCACTGTGGCCAAATAATCGCCTTTTTCGAACTCCGACTTTATTTCTTCTTTCACGACTCATCTTCACAGGCACCTCGTTGCCACTTATGAAGCATGCTACGGCAGAGATGCACCGTTTTTGCCTTCGAAGGGTCCTTACTTGAAGCGCTCTACACCTCATCCTAAACTGATCATTAAGGGAGAGAAGTAAAACTTCTATCCGATGAACAATGCCATGGCCTAAGGCTTAACTATACAATGGACACTATTGCAACAAAATAATGACAGTCCACCCGATTTTGAGTTAAGGAGCTTGATCGTTCAGAATCCATTCCAGCCAAAAAAAGTGCTATCTCTATCGTAGCACGGGTCTTATGCCATTTCTCTTCACAGCCACAGGGGCATCGACACATGTTCAGTCAGTTCCTTACACGCTGTATACGAGAATCATAAGGTAAAGCTAAACGTTAAGCTAATGATTGAGTCTGGCTTTCGTAGGGCTGGTGTCAGGGTCGGGGTTATAATTGTATTGGCCTCTAGCGATTGGTAAGCTACCCCCAGCAGAACCCACCTGCGCAATCAGCACAGCGTTCTCTACCAGTGTAATGACTCCAGAGAGCACAAACGACCATCCGAACGTCGCGACCAATGCCTTGAGGAGCGTCACGCCCTTGCGTCTGCCTCTCATCTGGGCACCGTTTCCTCCCATCTTCGTTCTCGATCTGCAGTGGCGGCACGGAATTGCGGGAAGATGGCTGTGTGAGCGTTGGCCCGTTTTTGACAGGTCGTGGGCACCATATGATTGACAGTATCGCCGTCATTGCTTCGACAGTAGACGTAAGCTACGGTAGACGTGCACCATGTTTTTCCTGAGCTCCTCACTTAAGGAGCGTCATACCTCACCGAAAACAAACAGTTGGAGGAAAATAGAAGGGCTGCCGGATGCGAAATCTCATGACCGAAGTATTTTCTGAAACATTATTCGTCACAAGAATGAAAATCCGACGAATTTGGGTTAAGATGGAGCCCGGTCGTTTAGAAAACGATTCGGCCAAACGCGCTACCTCTACCGTAGCACGCGTCAGTAGACGGTAGTTCAACCATTGCACTGCCAGCGAATAGTAGTGCCACCATAGCATTGGCAGTAGACAGTAGTGCCACCACGGCATACACAGTACGTGACACCGTAACATTGACAGCAGTGGACAGTAGTTCCACCGCGGCATTGGCAGTAGACCGTAGTGCCATCATAGCGTTGGCGGTAGCAGGCAGTAGCACCATCATAACATTATCCGTAGATAGTAGTCCCACCATGGCACTGTCAGTAGCCAGTAGGGCCACCGCCATACCATATTGACAGTAGATAGTAATGGCACTTTAGAGTTGACTGCAGCACGGGGTACTTCACGTCTCGTATATATGACGACAATATTTGTTCCGTCGTGTATAGATCATGGCGGCGCACCCCACCGGCCGACTGACAAGCGAACAGCCGTGGCCTACCGTCAGTCCACAGCTGCATTCCCACGGCCCTCGCGCTTTAGGCGCGAAAATACGACAGCAGCAGAAACACTATTTTCTGGATTCCTGGTCATCAAGGAAAGGCCCCGGGGACCCTGCAATGACCCATGTAATTTTGCCTTCATCCTTAACACATTACATGCGACGCGTGCTACGGTAGAGGTAGCACTCTTTGGCTGGATCGTTTTCTGAACGATCTATTAAAGGCTCCTTAACCCAAATTCCTTGGGCTTTCATTTTTGTGACGAAAGTTGTTTCGGAGTATACTTCGGTCGTGAGATTTCTCATCCGGCAGCACTTTAATTTGGCTCCAAAATCATTTGTTCGGTGAGGTATGACGCTCCTTAAGTGAGGAGCTCAGAAAAAACATGGTGCACCTCTATCGTAGCATGCGTCCCACCTACCATCGTACCTATGATGATGCCACATCGTGCCAGGATAGGGGTACTATACCTCTCGTTGGCCAAAACCTTTGTGACCGACCTGGCCCACAAGTACCCAATTTCGTCTGAATACCACTCAAGGTTACCTTGCTTTTCGTTGCACACCTAAGGGACATTCTTATCGAGCAGTTTTTTTTTCTATAATTTTCGGTATGTTTTTCTAAAAACAAAACAAAAAGGAAAACAAGGAAATATTGGAAAAATATTGAAATATTAGACATGTTTCAGAGGGAACAATGTTTGGCAGGCTTCGCGTTCCAGCGAATGGAAAAACAAAACGAAACAAATGGGCATGTAGAAAATTGCGCGAAAACAAAATGGATATTTGGGAAATTATGGCTCTGATAAGAATGACCCTAAGCCGCGGTGTAATGGGCGGTCGGTCGGGTTTCGCTTTCAATGAATTCCTCAGCTCGGTGTTTTGGGTTGGGTATGTAGAGCTCTTATGCTATTACCGAGTGACGAGACTCAGCAGCTTATAGGGGGCATGGCATATTTATCCCCATCGCAGATCTCGTATTTCCACCATGGCTTCTTCGTGCTCTGGCCTTGGATTCACACGGATTTGCTGTTTTGGCCACCTCTGGAGGGGTCCTAAACCGGTGATACACTCTGCACCGGCAGTACGAACATCGGGGGCACTGGTAGATCCCCGGGCTGAGATAGAAAGGAACCGGGGAGTTTCGGGAATCGCTGTAACTATATACAAGCCGTGAGCAACACGCCCCTTTTTATAATCATGATATCGAGCCGTGACCAATAATTTCCCGTTCGATGTTATCCTAGTTGTCCCGTATTGCCCAACACGAATATGTACATCAATTACCATTTTTGTCTCACCTTTCCCAGTTGCGACGGAGAGTATCGCATACATGTTGGCTGCAGAAGTGCCATCGCGTTCGCATAATCGGGGTTGGGAAAAAACGTTGAAAGCGGAAGATGCAGTCAGAGAGAGAGATTGAGAGAAAGAGAGATAGAAGCAGAGAGAGAGAGAGAGAGAGAGAGAGAGAGAGAGAGAGAGAGAGAGAGAGAGAGAGAGAGAGAGAGAGAGAGAGAGAGAGTAGAGAGAGAAGAGGAACAGAGAGAGAGAGAGAGAACGTCAGCCGTGGAAGATATGGGATAACCAAACAAGGTCACACACGCCAGCGTGATTGAAACCAATGGAATAATAGTGGAAACCAACCCGCAAAACAAATGTAATGGCTCGACACTTGAGTTGTACCTCGGGGCAGAAACTAGCAATGCAATATTCGAGGACAACATATTTAGATAATCAACAGGCACTTTCGCCAGGACAATACATTCAACCGTCAACCACTGTGGATCCTGACACGTCGACCAAACACATAACCTCAGTTCGTTGGCATCAACCATCTTCGAGCAGCGTGAGCGCTCAGGGGCGGTACGAGTGGGGAAAAGTTGCGCCCGTGCCATACGACGGTTCTTCCCAGTAAACCTCGGACTTGTGCTTACAATAATGGAGGCAAGCACGTTGAGACTTTTATTTTTCGGTCTCTTCGTGATCGGTCTGAGCTCAACTTGAAATCGTTTGGGTTTTGTTTTTGTTACCCTTGTTGCTGAGTTTTGTTCGATCGTTACTTAGGTCATGGGCCAGAACATTTAAAGTCGTGTACGCAGCACATTCGGGTTCCTTCGAAACCAGTCTGGGGGTGAGGTGAAGACGCGTGCTACGTAGGAGAGGGGTAAAAGCCCGTTTTGGCTGAACTGTGTTTTGAATGCTGACTAGTGCTACGGTAGAGGTAGCACTTTTTGGCTGAATCGTTTTCTGAACGATCGGGCTCCTTAACCCAAATTCGTCGGACTTTCATTTTTGTGACGAATAGGTTTCGGAGTATACTTCGGTCATGTGATTTCGCATCCGGGGGCACTTTATTTTCCTCCAAAATCGTGTTTTTACTTACTATTAGTATGACGCTCCTTAAGTGAGGAACTCAGAAAGAACATGGTGCACCTCTATCGTAGCATGCGTCTGCTGATCGGGATGATCGGGCCTCTTCACTGATATGCCATTTTGTTATAATTTCGTCTTTTTTATTGAAGACATGGGGCAACCACTTTTATTTCTCTCTCTCGAAAAAAAAAAAAAAAAAACAAACGCAGTTTTTGGTTGAGGTATAGAGGAAGGAGTTTGTCGAGCGACCACCACCCTTTCACACTAAACCATGGTTGCATCTATAAATGATACTGTAGCATCCGTCCTCGGGCACCAAAAAATGTTCTTGGCATCCCCCAATCACGCGGTGCCCACGTCGCTGTGAACCCGCCACGCTTTATCGTCAGTTTTCCCCCTACAGTAGTATGACGGGTGCTACGGTCATTGGGATTACCACCGTTCTAACTACCTCTCACTCAAAATTGGAAACGCGAACATGTTGATTGTTGTCGCGGAGGTAACAAGAGTATCATGACGGGGCATATCGCGAAAACGTAAGAGTTTGAATGACCTAAAGGACGGATACGAAATGTGATGGTGGGTCAGTCGACCGAGTGTGGCTATCGCCGGATGGAAATTCAGGACTTGAAGCGCGACAACCCCACAACAAGCACAAACGTCATGTAGCGGCCTCCAAGAGTCGGGGTTGCTGTTACCCGAACAACAGAGGGAAAAGGTGACGAACACATCAATGGCCATTTTGCTTGGTTGGCAGTCCGGTGAAAATCGTTTCGGTGTTTTGAGCTACCGGCGGCAAGGCGCCATGCAAAGAGTCGACGCGTGCTGCGATAGAGGCAACACAATTTATGGAAGGAATCCTTTCGGGATGACGTGGCTCCTTAACCCGAACCCGTCCGAATTTGATTCTTGTGTCGCCACTCTTTTCCGTTTTATTTTAATTTTGTTTTGTTTTTTCCTCTGTTTCACTGTCGGTGACCACATAATTTGTATCTCTCTAGGGTTAGGAGTCAGGACAGACACTGGGTGTACTGACCTGGTTGGGCAGAAAAAGCAGGTTTAATGTGAAGACAACACACACTGAAAGCGACATAATTGATAATCGGGTATCACTTTCGGTTTCGTTCGAAACCAGTTTTCGGTGATGTATAGAGCGCCCCAAGCGAACGCCCTCAGAAACACCACAGTGTGCACTTCTACTGTGTGCAGTAATGTGAACTGAAAATGAAAATTGACTCGGTCGGTTTTTCGGTTTCTCACCGAAAAGTCGGTCGGTTTCGGTCGGTTTTTTATTTTAAACCGAAAATAACCGAAACCGAAACCGAACATTTTCGGTCGGTTTTTCGGTCGGTTTCCCGACTAAACTAGCCAATTGGCCCACATTTCGAGGGGTTCGTCGCGCATGTGTTGGCATAGTGTGACGAGATGAGATCGTGGTGTCGTGTCAAGTAGCCCTCCTGCAGTACCTGCGTCTGCTGCGCCACACACGGTACAGGCCGACATGCATATTTTTAATCTGCAGCCAACAATAAATAGCTACATGCAGGTACATTTAACAGCTGTTGCTACGTACAATAAAAAACAGTACCAGGTAGGATAGTATTATATGAGGGCACTGCTGATGTGTAGTCTAGATACCATGTATGATGTAATGATAGATGATAGATACATCTTGCAGCGTACAGCTACGTCGTAACACCATCAAGAACGCTAGGTTGCTGAAGGGGGGGCTGTAAGTATACCCGCCTCTGCCTCCGGCTCAAGGTCAGAGTCAGCACTGCCGCCTGAACCGAATATGGATATCCTTCGCAGTCTCGCGACGCACTGCTGTACCGCTGTACCCTGTGCCCTGTGCGGCTGTTGTTGTCGCTGCTGGTGCGGGCTGTGTGCTATATGCTGTGTGCTGTGTGTCCATGTCAATTCATAACGGGGTTTCCATGTAGATATGTAGGCGTTATTGATTTTCGGGACAGGAAAAAAAAACGACCGAAAAAAACCGAGTCGGTTTTTCGGTTTCGGTTTTTTTCGGCAACCGAAAAACGGAAAAATAAATGTCGGTTTTCGGTTAGGAAAAACAGAAATAAACCGACCGAAAAAAACGACTTTCGGTTTTCGGTTCACATCACTGACTGTGTGTGGCAGGCGTCCGTCCTACGGTAGGGGGGCATGTATGGAGGCTTGTTTTTCACCTGCACAGAGCCACTCGGCCGAGTGGCTGCTTTACTGCGGTGTACGAGTACACGCATCCTGCGATAGAGGTACACCATGTTGTTTCTGAGCTCCTCACTTAAGGAGCGTCATGCCTCCCAGAAGAAAAAAAAAAAACGAGGGAAATTGAAGTGCTGCCGGTTGAGAAATATCATGACCGAAGTATACTCTAAAACATTATTCGTCACAAAAATGAAAGTCCGACGAATTTCGGTTAAGGAGCACGTTCCTTCAGAAAACGATTAATCCAAAAAGTGCTACCTCTACCGTAGCACACGTCAGTACTCATATTACCTTCGTTCTGTTGTTGTTCCATATGCACCGCCATTGGAACTTTTGTTACGCGACACCAACAAACTATGTTTAGGTCCAATGTTCAGTTAGATTCGGAGCCACTCGTCCGAGTGGCCAAAACCTGGTAGTGAAAATGTGGGTATGCCCCCTATCGTAGTACCGTTCCGGACGCACAGCACACTATCTTTTTATTCGTTTTGCTACGTGCTCATACACCTTGTAGACGTTACAGGTACACGGAATAGTGTAGCCGGTAGCAGCTTGTTTAGGTGGCCCTCTGTAGGCCCGAATCCGGCTACGAGCACACCTCGAATCCATGTACGCAGGGGATCGAACAACGCTAACGGCGTGCTTCGTGAAGATGCACGAGGTATCGACTATTCCCCGCAATTAAAGTGCCGAGGGCAACCACAAGACCACCGAGGCGGCCTGTTGTACACAAAAAGTAGTGTCGCATATATGTATCCAGTGTGTTTGTCCCGGTGTTTTCCGTATATCAAAACAATCCATCACACAGGGCAGAACCCATTTACGCGTGTAATAGTGCATCCAATACTTCCCTTGTGGTCTACTGCTGTACTACCCTGTGTTGCCATGCGGTCTTTCCGCAGGTGCGTTTCGAACAACATGAAGTATGGGTCCGCGGATGAAAAACACCGAATGTGATCAAGCCGTAGAATGTTGACACCAACTTTGAACAACGTTGAGCTTAATAGGTTACTGTTTAGGGTTTCGTATAGCGCTCGCCGGTAAACATCGCGCGTTCTTAGTCCAAGTCTCCCAATCTAACCTCAATATTTGACTTTCGAGTGCTCTATCATGAAAGACTCCATGCAAGTTACTTTTTTACTTTCATGGAAGTAATTTTTACCTCCATGGCGGTGGTAGTGCTTTCACTTTCATGGAACTAAAAAGTATAATTAGCTTCCGTGGAAGTTTTTCTGCCATGTGATTAAATTGAGAGTGACGTATGGAAGCGAGAGCATGAAATATACAATATTTTCTGTAGGGTTTGTGGATTTAGGGTATGGGAGTGTTACAGAACATACAGAAGTTCCGGGTGCAGCCATGATATATTTACATAACTCAAATAGGTTCCGGGTATTGTGACACAGGCGTACAGAACTCACAGAAGTTCCGTGCGGGTATACCCTAGTTGTACCCTTACCCCGGGTATTGCGGCACGGGGCGTACAGAACATACATACGTTTCGGGGACGGGTATGGATATCGTACAGAACTTACACACTTTCCGGGTATTGTGGCACGGGCCTACATCACTCACCTAATTTCAATACTGGTATGAAAACGTTGTACCCACACCCCGGGTATTGTGGCAAGGGCGTACAGAACGTACAGAAATTTCGGGTACGGGTATTAGTGTCGCGCAGAACTTACAGAAGTTATTTGTAGCGTAACAATACCCGTGAAAAACCCCGGGTGTGGTTTTTGACGTACCCTACAAAACAGTCTTGCATAGTTTACATACTATTACGCATGATTAATAGTACTGTATGCAGTAACAGAAAAGCTGGCGAAGACTGCGTTTCTTATTTTACGGAGGGCGCTATGATTTCAATATAAAACAACTCTCGAATGTCTGATTCCCTCTTCTTGAATTTTTCTTCTTTCTTTCCACCCCATTTATTATCTTCGCACTTCTGTCTTTCTCCCTCCCTCGTTGTAACTCAGATCCGGGGTCACAAAGTAGGCTCCCTTCCCTCCTCCCCCACTAAGGTTCTTTCCTTGATTTTTATCGTGCAGGGGGTTCAGCCTTTTCCCACGATCGTCGATCTTCATCGAATTTTGCACAGATGCTCCGAGTATACTCGATACTCCGAGTAGAGTACCGAGTACTGTTTCGTACTCCGAGTACTGAGAGTATTAGAGTACTGTTGGCCTAAATACTCGGAGTACTTGGAGTATGAGCAGTACTGCAGGCCTAAATAATCCGAGTATTGGGAGTATGAGCAGTTTATATACTCGAGTACAAGCAGTACTCGGAGTACAAACATCTAAATTACTCGGAGTACTCCGAGTATCGAGAGTATTGAACACCGAAATACTGCGAGTACACAAAGTACCTGGCGTATTTTTTCTCTAAAATACTCCAAGGTACTCGGAGCATCTATGGAATTTTGCTAACTCACGCTCTCGCGCTTTCCGCTACGTAGTCAAGATATATATATGTGTTTGCGAGAAAAAGTCCCTACGACGTATACACGTATGTACGAGCATGACCTCGGGGGAGCTCGAACTCACGATCTTGACGCTAACAGGCTTCGTGGTTACCTGCTAGCCCACTAAATACGTACGATATGAATATCAGTCTGGCTGCTTCATATTAATACGTACAGTACCGTACCCTGTTGCTGAGTTTTCGTGCCCAGTCCTCTGTGTTCGCTGGTGAACCAATGCAAGCAAACTTCACCTATAATAGTGAAAGCGACAGGTAGGTATTAAACCACACCACAACATACCAAGCCAGCACCAAAACACCCGCGATCGTTCACTATACAATGGCGAACCGCATCTTTGTCGCGGGCACCCAGGGCAAGCACGAGAGCCGTCGGCACGAGTACTTGATGGATGCAGGCCGCATGACCGCTGTCGGGATTTGACGGGCCAGGTACAACGCCAGAACACATCTACATCATATTCTTAGTATATAGCAGTACTACGTACATATACTCGAAGTATATCAGCATGTATCATACGGCAAGGAGCTGGTACTACTGAGTACGATACATACATATATATATATAGATGTATATATTGTCCGTCACATTCCCCCCGGGGAAAGCACGCCTCGTTCTTTTTTATTTTCTGTCTTTTGTTTTTGTTTCTGTTTGTTTGCTCGTAGATCTGTTTCATTTCTATTTTATTTTTTTATCTTTTAGTATTCATACATTTTTTTCTCGCTCTTTTCGTTTTTCTTTTTTCACTTTCATGCAGCTGGGTTGGTAGCAGGGTAGGTACTCGTAGTGCCTGCCGTATGCGTATGGCATTCCATTATCTGCTCTGCTTGCTGCATTTTTTTTTTTTTAACGTAGTGTCTCTGTGTCGTAGTTTTGCGACAACATAAAAACTGGTATCTCTCTCGTATCATAAGACGAAGAATCGGCACGGTCACTGCTGTGCTGCTGGGTGTGTTGGATGTCGACGGGTAGAAAATACGGTTTAATGTGGAGAATATTTATTTATAGTACTGATACAGCTGTCGATGAATGCAGAAACGAAATGGTAGATCGTGCGGCAAGGTATCGACTCGACTAGCCCTTGAATTCTACTTGTTTTATTTTGTTTGTTTGTTTCGTGTTGCATTGTTCACTGGGGGGGGCGAGGCAGAGGTAGTACCGGCTCTTGACACGATTTTTCTTTTAGAGTGGGAAGGAGATGGCAGAAGGTGTGACATGGTCCCTGTATCGGTTTTTATAGCAGATACGGGAGCTTGTTATTACCATCGCCTTGAGCCTGCCTTAAGAACGTTTTTCCTCTTTTCCTCTCTCGTGTCTTCTTTCTTGCTTTTTTGCCTTGTTTTTCCCTTTGTTTCCACCCTCTGCCGGTGTCTTCCTCTTTTTCGTGTTGCTTCGCCCGTGCAGCAGTTACCCGTTCCTCTTGGGCACGTGTGCTTTTCTTCTAGGGGCGATTCTGTCTCCCCGCGTCATTTGTATTATGTTTCATTTCAGAAATGGTTTTTGTTTTGTTGTCTTTTGGTGCTTATTTTTTTTGGTTTGGCTCGTGTCGTTGTGTTCTCGTACCCGGTACGTTAGGATCTCACTTGCTTTACCCCTTCATTTGCGTTTATTTTGTTTTGGTTTTTCTCTGTTTCACAGTCTGTGACCACATAATTTGTATCTCTCTAGGATTAGGAATCAGGACAGGCACTGGGTGTACTGATGTGGTTGAGTAGAAAGAACGGGTTTAATGTGAAGACAACACACACAGTGTGTGAATCTATAGTAGTAGGCAGCCATACCGAACGCGAGATATTATGTGAGAGACTATAAACAGTCCATCAATTTATCTGACTCTCTCCTCTTTGAAGCTCGGGTCTACTGCTTTGAGGCGCTTGTCTTCCCTAAAACTCTTGTTCTTCTTGGAAATTTTTGTTCTTCGTTTCACGAATATCATGTTTGAAAACTTGAATCTTTATGTGATCACAACATAACAGTTGCAACGGTTTTCTATTCCGACCTCTGGGGGTGTGGTGTGTCGTTTTCTCTTTTCTCTGGACGCCCCTGGGAACACGGTCAACAACAGCAAGTAGTAGTAAGTACAGCAGTAGTGGTATAAGTACTATTGTGAGGTACGTAACCTGCCTTTATCATGTTCGTCGTGTTTTGTTTTTTTGTTCCTCCTTTCCCTTTTTTTTTTTTTTTCATTTCTCCTTTTTCCTCCTGATTGATTCCACTTACTTTCTCTTGGTCGAGGTGTGTGTATATTGGTCGGGTTGATAATATGTATGTATGATGTGCCACAGCGGCAGTTAGTTGTTACGGCCGCCCCGATGGTCTAGAGGTAACCTCGAACGCTTCTGAACGTTGATGTCTGGAGTTCGAATCTCACGTGGGTCGGACTTTTGAGTTTATTTGCAAAAATAAATTAAAAACGGAATCAATTGCTGAGAGCGCCAATTAATAGTAGCGTGGGTAGGCACAATTCGATGCGAGTCGACGAGGGAAGGAAAGGCTGAAGTCTTCTCGCGATAAAAATACAAGGCAAGAACCGTAGTGGGGGAGGAGGGAGAGGAGCCTACTTTGTGACCCCGGATCTGAATTACGACTAGGGAGGAGAGAGAAAGGAAGGGCGAAGATAATAAATGGGATGAAAAAAAAAAAAAAAAAAAAAAAAGGGTATGACGTACAAATATATCGTACGGTGTACTGCTCTTCTTGCTGTACATTTATTTGGTATTCTCTACATTTTGTCCCCTGTCGTATTTTTCCAACTCCAGAGTTTTCGGAGCCTCTGTTCTGTGACCAGACTAGACCTTTTGCGACGAGAACAACAACAACATTAACCAACGCTTCAACGGGTAAACATTTCAAAACAAATTGTTGTTTAGTGTCCCGTCTCCCGTCTCACAGCACCGCACAATCGTTTCTGACGCGTTATCAACTTGGTGTCAGAGAGTGTTTCGTGATGTAGGTATTGCTGTCTGTGTGTTGTGTGTTGTGTGTTCCGTCTTTTACATGATATTTCTGAGCAAAGTATATACCAGGTACATAAAGAAACAAATTTGACTTTTGTTGTCAACCAACCAGATTGACTTTTGGTATTGATAGTCATGGGCTCTGCCGACGTTTTTTTTTTCTCTTTTTTTTTTCCACATTACTTATTGTCTTCGCCCTTCTTTTATTTCTCCCTGAAACTCAGATCCGGGGTCACTATGTAGACCCTTCTCCCCCCTCCCCAACTACGGTACGTGCTTTGGATTTTCATCGCGAGAAGTTCAACACTTTCTCCCCTCGTCAACTCTCGTCGGATCGTGCTTACCCACGCTATAAAAAGATGTGCTATCGACAGTTGGTGTTATTTGATGATGGGCTCTACCGACGTAATAAAAGGGGTTTATTCTGGCGGGAGGCAAGGCGGACGGGAAGAAGAGTATGTGTTCACCCTCAAGTACCTCGTACTTGATGTGCATAGCTGCGTTAATAGAGCAGAGAGAGGCAAACGAGCACACGCCACGACACTGCTCACTGCCGCGTGATATCGGCCTAGACTAGGCCTACTATACTGTCGTGTGGTGTGTGTGCTCTTCACATTAAACCTTCCTTTCTACCCGTCGACATCCTGTCTGTGGTTTCTGAATATGCAACAAAACACAGTTATTTCTACCCAACGACATCAGCACCAGGGATGGATACCGAACCCGAAAAAAAAAGTTCGATATTTTCTCAAAATACCGAAACTCATAATTCGTTTCAGTATTTTTTCGGCATTTTTCGGTATTTCGGCAAAACGAGTTTCGGTATTTTCCCGGTATTTTTCGGTATCCCACAAAGAGAATTTCGGTATTTCTTGGTACAATCGCGCTGGGTGTGACTGGACGTACGTGGTATCGAGTATGGTGCAAGATTGGGTATATACTGTTCACAGGCACGATGCGGGGCATAAGAACGATACCACCATGGGCCCTGCAAAAATCTCGAAAGTCGGACGAAAGGGATGAAACTGCCTTCGTCGTTGATGGCTGATGATTAGGTTATTATGATGACCAATAGTCAACAATAATAACTCGTTTCGCTGACGGCTAGCCCGTGGTTACAAAACACGCCAAGAAACGACTCGACGGGAAACTACAAACAACTGCCCGCCACAAAAAAATCGATGCACCATGCACCGCAGTTCGCAATAGTAGTACAGTGGTACTATCAATCCGCTGAGTACCATTATACCCTTACGCAAGGCAACGGTGCTATCAATAGCTGCGGGACACCATCCCGTAACACATATACTCGTATATGTACGAGTATCTTCAAACCAAATACTACCGGTAAATAAATAAGGAGTACGTACGACGTACGAAGACGGCAAATAATATAAGAGAGTGTACACGAGACAAATATGTACGAACCTGCATTAAGGGCGCAGATGGAGTCCCGAGGGAACAAGGCTGCTATTCGCGGGTTTGATCAGTTAGTTGATCTGTCCAGCTGGTGAACCAACATGTTACAGAAGGACGATATGAAAACACCAGACATATAATAAGCAGATTATCACCAGACATGATGAGCAGATTATACAAACAGAGCGCAGAAGCAACGCGCTGAAACCATAGGAGGAGCAGTCTCCTATGCAGGGCATTCATTAGTAGTTCGGCGTCTGTTGTGCGCCGCCAAGCCCCCCACAGGGCCCCCCGGAGGACCGCCGTAGGCGAGAACAAATGCAATACATGCGCGAATATACGCCTCAAAACCATGTAAAAGGCCTTCTAATTTATTCTTGGCTACGGCGAATGGCAAAAAGCGCCTAAAAAACAACAAGAAAAGCCTACGGCGAATACCATAGATGCCAGTTTGAGTCTTCGACTATGGCAAATAGGACAAGGGGCCTAACATATGTTCAATTACGGCCAATTGGGCAAAATGTGCTTTGAAAAACAAAAGTTTACGTACGGCGAATTATTTGAAGAAAAATACTTGGAAAAAATAATAGTCTACGGCGATTTAGAAATAAACGACCAACTTAAAATTACGCCTGCGGCGAAAAATGTTGTGCGCTCAAAATCTAGTGTTGCGCAAAACTTTTTTGTTCCACCCAAATGTTGTGCGTGCAACAGACGACGCGAAGAGTGTTGCGCGCCGTCCCCCGGGAGGGCCCCCGGAGGCGAACAAATTGCGATATATGCGCGAATGTACGCCTCAAAACCAAGTAAAAATACTTTAAATTCATTTCCGGCTACGGCGAATAGAAAGTGCCTAATTTTTGTTTTGGACTATGGCGAATAAGACAAGGGGCCTAATAGATGTTCGATTACGGCCACTACGGCTAAAGGTGTTTGAATAAAAACAAACGCCTACGGCGAACTATTAAAAAAAAAGCGCCTCCGGCGATTGAGAAAAAAAGTTCCCCAAAAACAAATCTAGACGCCGGCGAGAAATAAACGCGCAACAAAAATGTACGCCTGCGGCGAAAAATGTTGCGCGCCCAAAATCGCACATTGCGCTGTGCGCGCAACCAGCCTCGCGGCGACTGTTGCGAAGGGCCCCCCGGGAGGGCCGCCGGAGGCGAAAAAATTGCGGTATATGCGCGAATGTACGCCTCAAAACCAAGTAAAAATACTTTAAATCCATTTTCGGCTATGGCGAATAGAAAAAAGTGCCTAATTTTTGTTTTCGACTATGGCGAATAAGACAAGGAGCCTAAAAGATGTTCGATTACGGCCAATACGACTAAAGGTGTTTGAGTAAAAACAAACGCCTACGGCGAACTTGAAAAAAAACGCCTCCGGCGATTGAGAAAAAAAAATCCCCGAAAACAAATCTAGACTCCGGCGAGAAATAAACGCGCAACAAAAATTTACGCCTGCGGCGAAAAATGTTGCGCGCCCAAAATCGCGCGTTGCGCTGTGCGCGCAACCAGCCTCGCGGCGACTGCTGCGCAAGACGGTTGTTTTACTCAAATGTTGCGCCAGCGCAACAACGCAACACCTAATGAATGCCCTGGGTTTGTATGTAGGCTGCAGGCGGCAGATATTTATAATGACATATTTAGGCTTTCTTACAATCAATGGGGATGACAAATTAAATGCCGAAACAATAATACCGTATTCCGGTATCGGTATTTCGGTATTGGTAAAAAGCCTGATAACTCTTGAGTTGTGGCACGTTGTGGTTCGTTTTTAGGCGGTAGGTGTTGTTATGTGCCGCACGGGGGATACCGATACCGAACCCGTTTTTTCACGAGTTTCGGTATCGCATACCGATACCGGAATTCCGGTATTTTCGGTTCGGTTCGGTATCGGTATCCATCCCTGAATCGGCACCCGCAAGCAGTGCCCGTGCTGAATATTTTTCCTTAAAGAGGTACTATGGTAATAATAAGCCTAATTTATTATTATTATCTTTGCCATCCGACAATGTGCAGCATGAGCTTCAACATTGATTGGTCACTCATAACATTCCCGAAAGCAGAAAACCACGGAAACCAAGGAAACCTAAGTCTATTTATTATTATATATATTTGGTCATAGATGGGCTGTTGTGAGACAGATATATTCATGACAATAATTTTGCTTAACCTTACTACATATGTAAGTAATTGGATTCTGGATTCCCTGATATATGGGGATTAGCTAATGGGGATGATATGATTGGAAAAAGCGCTACGTATGTACTTTTATTATTACACAGCAACAAACAGTTACACTGCTGTAATAACTTTAAGTACATCTGCTATAACATGTTGTCGTTGATGTCTTTGAAAGCGTAAAATTATTTGGCGCCTGTGCCACCATACTTTAGATAAGAGGCTTGTTCAAATGAAAGTGGGAGTTGTATTATAGAACCTTCCGTGTTTGAAGTCATTGGATTCTATAGACTAGTAGTTACTCTTTTCGTTCATATATACATATAGATGTGGATGGCATGATTGGGATACTCGTAGGCGCTGCACATTGTCAGACGGCAAGTGCAATACTAACAATATCGCTGATCATATACTTCGTATATGCACATATGTACTGTGGTAGTACTGTGGTATGTCAACAAATAGAATATGGCACCATGGCACTCCACCGGCAGACTCGGGGTATTACCGGCCCATTTACATATTTGGATGAATGAGGAGCGTGACAGAAGCTTCATTGGACAATCTCTTAACTGTATTAGGCTGCTCCGTTGGCGGTTCTTCTATTTTTTGGGATAAGAGATTTTGTGATGTGCTATTACGGAGGACCGTAGTAAATAGGACCAAATTTTGTTAGTAAAAATACGTAGACATATAGGTTTTTGTGTGTACGGAAGGTCCTATTTACTATGGTCCTCCGTAATATGTTTTTTTTGTGATAAGAGACGCGTGCTACGATAGAGGTAGCACTTTTTTATTCCTTTTTTTTCTGAATGACGGGGGCTCCTTCTTAAGGGCCCGTTTTAACGATGAAAAAAACAAATCAATTGGGAAAAAAAATAAATCAAAT
The DNA here is from genome assembly GCA_008828725.1 of Saccharina japonica. NCBI lineage: Eukaryota > Phaeophyceae > Laminariales > Laminariaceae > Saccharina > Saccharina japonica. Next base: position 519,857 of record MEHQ01001196.1, on the reverse strand, counting down.
CCGCTCTTCATTGGTCAGGACCCGCACCACCACCCAAGATTATACCCCAAGATCCTAATCTTTGGTGCTGATGCGTGTGTTGACCAATGAAAAGCGTATTTGAATTTTATTTTTTCACAAATTGAATTTATTTTGTACTCGTTAATACGGGCCCTTAGGGCCCGTATTAACGAAGACAGCAAAAATTCAATTTGGAAAATAAAATCCTATTTGAATGTGATTTCGCAAAACAAAAGTGGTTTGCGTCCTATGGGGAATAGTGAATTGCTCGTTCAAATATTTATGAAATCGAAAAACGCAGCATGCGTCACAGCGCCCAGGTGAAAAAAATCGACGAGAGGAGACGAGAGGGAAAGCATGCGTCGACGCGTGCGCGCCGCCGCCAGCATACTTTTGCTTTTGACCGCCCAGGCTAGGAAGCTATCGCTCTCAGGGTCTCCTGGGTGGGCGTAGGGATCCCTGGAACGCCACGGGCGAGACAGGGGCGGCGATGGTGTTATCGAAGTCTTGAGCGTATCATGCTGTTTTCGGGTCGATCGCTCGGTTTTTGATCGGGTTGGAGCATCGAGCTGGTTGAAAAGTTGGGATTGCGACCGCCATGATTGGTTTTGAGGCGCCACCGCGGGGGTACGCTGTGCTATTGTCTATAGGCGTGGGCGCGGCTGTTGTCCCGGTGGCCTCAGGTTGTGATTCACGTGTTGTCGCCTCGGTCGTGGTCATCGATGCCACCAAGAAATTACGAGATTGTACCGGGGGCGTTTGCCCACCGTGGACATGCCGGTCCAAGTCGGGCCAACTCCTCAATTCGATTCGAATTCTTTGGAAAAGAAGGTCCTGGGACCTTCTTGGTTTTTTCGTCCAATTCAAAATGATTATACCCCAAGATCCTAATCTTTGATGCTGGTGCGTGTGTTGACCAATGAAAAGCGAATTTGAATTTTATTTTTTCCAAATTGAATTTCTTTTGTATTCGTTAATATATATGGGCCCTAACCCAAATTCGCCGGAATTCCATATTCATTCGTGTCGCCAAAAACTCTCGTTGTCTCGTTAGGCCATTTCATTGGAATCGTTCATCGGGTACGTAGCGCTTTTTTTGTTTTCCTCCAAAATCAGGTTTTGGGTGGGGTATAGAGCTCCTCAATAAGTGACCACCCTTAGAAGGCAAAAACATGGCGCACCTCTATTGTAGCATGCGTCAAGACTAGGTGAGACGTGAGACACGTATTGTTTCTGCCGACGACGCCATGTGTGATAAAACGGGGCCAGACACCGAGTATCCCCTTGCAGGTTTGTCTATTAAGCATCCTTGGCGTTACTCACTTTCGCGTAGAATCAAGTGTAGAATAAAAGCAACTTTTGTTTATCCCAGAGCCGTGATGACATCTGGCTCGGAAGGGCTTCACGTATGGCCCTCCCGATCATATAAATACCTCGAATACGAATGCCATCCAAGCAATACGAAAACGGACCAATTACCTATACTGAGGTAATTACCGGCCTTCCAAGCCCATGCCATTACATTTTATTGTGCTCCCAGGGGTGCCCGGGGATTAGGATATCACACACCTAACTGCCCCCCCGGAGGGGTTGAAAAACATTGTGTCCACGTTTTTAGTTTTTGTGTGTGTCGGTGTATGTGATTTGTGTGACAGTAGTACCAGAGAGGCGCAAACCCTCACATGGAGTCAAATAACTTAACATGACACCACATCCTTCGTGCGACATATTATACCTATTATGATTGTTCTGCCTTGCTGCTTGGTCGAGGCTTGGTGGTACACCGCATGGTCATGCGCTCAACGGGCATACAATACTGGCCTATTTTGATTCGTACTTTAGCGCAGCGTTACCGTTTTACGGCCTAGCCAGGCATTCCATGAGATAGTATGTGAGTGCCTACTGTAGCACTGCTACTTTTGGCGTACAGGACATTATTACAGAGAAGCAGATGGGAAGGCAAGGTGTCAATGACATCAGGCGCAGACAGTAGTGGTCTATTTCCCTGATGAACTAGTTGCAGAAGGGTATATACAGGTGTGGAAGATACCTGCGGTCTATCGATTTGTCTGCCTGCCGGTCCCACGGCTCTTTGCGGCCTTCTAGTCCACCTTCGAGCGAGCTCGTAGCTCCTTTGTACCGCGCACTACTGCTGGAGTCGCTGTCACTACGTAACTGCGGCCTATAAGTCGCAGCGCCGCCCAGTAGTATTGTAGTACTATGGAAGGCCTTGTATCAAGCAGGGGGGGCGGCTCTCTACCGTCCCCTGTGTTCAGTTTTATACAGTTATTGTTCAGGCGTAGAGGGGGGGGCGGTGTCATGTTCCCCATCCCTGTCGGGAGCATCGAATTTGAATCATTCGAAGTGTGAGGTGTCGAAATACAATTTTTCGGGCACCCTCCTCGGTGTTCCAGCAACAACAGTCTTGGGATCGTGTTCAATTTTGAGCAATGCGCGTCAGCGAAGAAACTTGAATGGTTACTGGGTGGGTATATACGGGTGTGGGTGAGTGTGAGTTGGACCTGGGCTGGTGGTGGATCCCAGGGCATAAATTAATGGTTCGGTCTCTGTTGCGCTGGGCCCCCCCGGAGGGCCCCCGGAGGGCCGTCGGAGGCGAACAAATTGCGCTCAATGCGCGAATATACGCCTCAAAACTAAGTAAAAAGCCTTTTAATTTATTTTCGGCTACGGCGAATAGAAAAAAGTACCTCAAAAAGAGTAAGAGCCTACGGCGAATAGCAAAAGGTGCCTAATTTTTGTTTTCGACTATGTCAAATAGGACGAGGGACCTAAAATATGTTCAATTACGACTAATTATTAAGCTAAAAAGACCCCCGGATTTTGTTCTCGCCTTTGGCGAGAACTAAACCCGCAACAACAACAAAAACGCCTGCGGCGAAAAATATTGCGCGCCCAAAAACCCGTGTTGCGCTGCGCGCAACCAGCCTCGCGGCGACTGTTACGGGAACAGTTATTTTCGCCAAACTAAGGTTGTGCCAGCGCAACAGCGCAACACCTAATTAATGCCCTGGTGGGTCCCACCATCAAGAAAAACACGACCCCACCTCCACTACAAACAACAGCAGTATTGGAGTCGTATTCACTGTTAAAAGCGATGTATCCCTTGTTAAGCGATCCGCGTCAGCGCAGAAGCCTATTGTTTTCGTGGCCGGGTGCTTTCCACTCGTACGACAGGGCAGTATAATAGTATCATCGTAGTGTAGCATTCTACCAAGCAAGGGTACGCGCGGTAATATTCGGGACGGGAAAATGTGGTCGGGACGGGAACGGTACGGTACGGGAACGGGAAATCAAGTGATATATGTTGTTCCCTGCCGCAATTTTTCGACCGGTACCGCCGTTAATTTCTGTTCCCGAGCTCTACCGTCCCGGGTCTAGACATATTTAGTCATTTTTCATTTACTTTCATGGAAGTGAATGGAAGTAAACATTCACTTCCATAATTTTGTTTTGTTTCTTTCTGGAAGTTAAAATTTACCTCCATGAAAGAAAGTGTATTTACTTCCGTGAAAGTAAAAATAAACTTTCATGGAAATAAATTACCTTATTATGTGGAAACAGTCGTGGAAGTAAAAACCGCATTCACTTTGATGGAAGTAAAAGCACACTTCCATGGTTCCGTGCACGTTCCGGTTTAAAGAGGGGCTTCGGCCTCTAGGCAGGTCTACGTAGTGTGGTTGCGCGCTGCGCGCTACACGGTTATTAACACCCGGTTTGTCATTGGTCCACGGTTAGGTAATCGGGATGGGCCCACTTCGGGTGGGACGGTCCACCAACTGCGAGCAGGGGGTGAATTAATTCCGTCGCTTCCATGTTTTACTTCGATGGAAGCAAAACCGCATTTACTTCCAATATAATTACATGGAATAAAAAGAAGTAAAGAAAGTAATTTTACTTCTATGAAAGCAGAAACTTTCGCGGAAGTAATTTTTGGTTCCATGGAAGTAAAAACAAATATTTCGTGGAAGTAAAATTTACTTCCAAACAAAATCGTGTAAGGAGAATGTACTTCCATGAAAGTAAAAAATAAATCGTGCAAACATTTATGGAAGTAAACTCCAAAGTAATGTGGTAGATCGACCATCCCGCGGAAACGTGTCGTCTTCCCGCTCCCGACTGTTTCCCATCCCACGGTCTGACCAGTCCCGACTATTCCCATCCCGCTGTCTGCCCAGTCCGGTCTCTGCTCACATACGCCAGTCTCATCCCGAAGTTGGGACACAGCATCTCCCGTCCCGCATCTCACTATTGGGGCAGATATTCCCATTCCAATACCGCCGTTTTTCTCGTTTTTCCATCGAATGGCCATGGATGTAACTGGATTGTGCAACCTTTGAGAAGCAATAAAATAGCAGTACGAGCACAGAGTACATATAAACCAGGACAGGACACGTAATAAGAAACAGAAAATTTGGTATCAACCATTCAATAGGCCATACTCATACCTCACTCCAGCAGTATTTGAAATAATTTATTCAAAAATCAGTCGTGCATTTGAAAACAAAGAAACACACACCACACACCCGGCGCAAACACAACACATACATACATGGTATAAGGTTGGGCGTTGTGGAGGTGGATTATGCCGGCGGCTCTGCTGCCTCGGCGCCTCAAGCAGAGCCGAAGCAAGCAACCCCAGTTCCTGCACATCACGAGTCGAGAGTAGAACCAGTCGCGAGAAAAACAAAACTCACCACCATGTAATGGTATGGGCTAGGAAGGCCGGTAATTACCTCTGCATAGGTAATTGATCCGTTTTCGTATAACTTGGATGGCATTCGTATTCGGTATTCGGGGTATTTATAATATCTGTGGGCCATACTTGAAGCCCATCCCGAGCCAGATGTCATCTGGCTCGGGGGTTAATATAAGCTGCTTCTCTTCTACGCTTGACTCTACGGAAAGTGAGTAACACCAAGGATGCTTAATAGACAAACCTGCAAGGGGATACTCTGTGTCTCACCCAGTCATATCACACGTGGCCTCGTCGGCAGGACGAAAGAAAAAGTATGTAGTCTCCAGGACCACATAGCGAGCGTGCTTTCTCAAGGGGCCCAACGTAACGTAGAGAAATCTCGAGGCACGGCCGTGGAGAGTACACTTTCATACCGCCGCCACCCTCGATCGTTTCCCGTTTTTATGGACTTTGGGGCTGGGAGGGTTTCTTTCAAGGCCTTAGAATAGGTATTTCTTGCACTTCCGGCGTGGGTTTGGTATGGGGTTTGGTATTGGGTTTGGTGTCTTCCTTCATATATATATATATATTTATTTTTCTTTCGTCCTGCCGACGCCCTCCCCCGCCAGAGCCGAGGGGGGTGGTCAGGGTAATATGGCTACTCATGCCGTGGCACAGGACTGTATCGTTATTTGTGGTTTATCCCTCTTATGTATTCTTCAGCAAGGCACTCGCCTCCCCCTCGCGGGGCGGGCGATAGTGCCCATTCCCCGTACGGTGTCAGTTGTTTCCTTCTTGGTGCTAGTTGTTGCCTTCTCGTCCCCCCCCCCTCGCCTTGTTGGCGACTCATGGGAGGTCTCTGACGTTGGTTTCGTTCACAGCACCTGCGTTTACGTTCGATTGCCTTTCTTTGCGTTTTTTTTTCCCCGGCTTCTTAGCTTAGCAACTTAGAGGTGTGGGAGGGGTTTTGAGGAGCCGCATCTTCGACTCATGTTCTAATTCGGGGAACTGGGATTTCCCGTTTTTCCCATATTTCTGCATATACGGCTCATCAGAGTGGGCTAGTGTAATGGTATGGGCTAGGAAGGCCGGTAATTACCTCTGCATAGGTAATTGATCCGTTTTCGTATAACTTGGATGGCATTCGTATTCGGTATTCGGGGTATTTATAATATCTGTGGGCCATACTTGAAGCCCATCCCGAGCCAGATGTCATCTGGCTCGGGGATTAATATAAGCTGCTTCTCTTCTACGCTTGACTCTACGGAAAGTGAGTAACACCAAGGATGCTTAATAGACAAACCTGCAAGGGGATACTCTGTGTCTCACCCAGTCATATCACAACCAGTACTGTACAGGACACTTAATGAGAAACAGGAAATCTGGTCAAGGCTGGATTTCTTATTTGAGAGAGGGTGCTTTCTACACTAATTTAAACATGAAGACTCCCGAATTTCTTGTTTTTCTCTAAATCTCAGCTTTGCTTACTTATTAACCTGTTTATTATAAGGTGACCTGTACTGTAGTACACGAAGAACATTCACTTATTTTGCTCCGCTCTTTTCAGCCGTCGTTTTCAGCCTTCGTTCTCAATCATGTTCCCAACTGTACCAGCCGGCGTTTCCGACCATATTCCCGACCGATTTCCGGATCTATTCCCGACGTTCCCCGATTATATCCGCTCCCACCCAGAAATGTTGTTGTCCCATGTCATCCCGACTATGTTCCCGACCGATTTCCCGACCGATTTCCCGACCTATTCCCGACCCGTTCGCTGAATATTTCCAGTCCCGTACCGCGCCGCCAAATTTTTTCATCCCGCCTTGTCCCGTACCGCCGAAATATCGTGTATTTCCGTCAACCAAATGACTTCCCACCTTCCCGTCCCATTCCGATCCCGCGGTAACAAACGAGGACTTTTCCCCATATCATACCGTCTCTCGGAAAGACCCAATGCTTTTCCAGGCGGGCAGAACGGTACCAGCTCGTACCGCGCGGTTCCTTCGGTACCGCGCGTACCCTTTCGTCTACCCACCTCGGCGCCTGACCGTCTATGAAGACGGAGTGTTTAAAACAAAAAACACATTTCATCGTCGGACTAAAGCCCTCCTCGTAATTGAAGGTTCCTCATTTTTTTATTCAACCTTTTTATCTCTCTGAGATCTGTGGTCACAAAGTAGGCTCTCCTTTATCCTCCCCACTACGGTTTGCGCCTTGCATTTTATATTTTTCTTGCCTGGTCGACTGGCATCGAATTGCGCCTCCTTAGGCGCTCTCAGCAGTTTTGATTCCGTTTATTTATTTATTTATGGTTGCAAATAAGCTCAAACGTCCGACCCACGTGTGACTCCAACTCCAGAACCAACTCTTAGTCGTATTCGAGGGTATATACATAGACAATATGTAGCCCCTTTGAAGGATCCTACTGCAATCGGGATTCGAGTTGCCTGATATACCGACGTGCCTTATCAGAGGGGTACCGGCCCCTTACAGTCAAGTCAGTACGTAGTAGGCAAACCTCTTGGGGCAGAAATTAGAGGTCCTATATATGCCGGTTTACCTTATTGTAGGGTTCGTTAAAAGAAAGGAGTTTACCTACTGTATACCACTACATACAGCAGTAGACCATCGGGGCGATCGATCACCGCCGAGCGATACAATATTACATGAAAATTCTACTGACAAATAGCGAGCGGGACATTGCGGGGTATTCTAGTATTGATAATTGTTGGATTGTGGCTCGTTAATGAACAACGGATTGTGATTCGAGAACGTACGGGGGAATATGGCTTGTGGGTGGACTTGACGGGGAACACCTCGCTCCCCCCTCCATCTCATTACAACCTACACCCCGCTTCAACGTGTTATCTCCGTGCCCCCTTGTGTAGTGTTGAAATACACAAGACATAAGCACACCATCTTCTTCTATCTGGGACATACCGCAAAGAAAGGGCAGTGCTTTGTCTGCGCACAGGGCTCGGGGCTGTTGTTCCTGCCCCGTCTCCTGATCATAACGGTCATTGGATACAGTGCCATTCTTTGGGAAATACCTCTTCACTGATAACGTCCCCCTAAACAAAAAACACTGCCGGTGAGGCCCAAACACTTTGAGAACGCCCCGGCGTATTTATTACTTATTATGTTTATGTTTTTCGCCCGCCTGCCTCTGAGTTCGCCCTGGGATGTTGTGTTTTCGCCTATTTTTGTGCCGCCCCACGACGCGTTCTCGTAGCAGTTCGAGGAATTAGTTACGGCACCATTGTTGTTGTTGTTGTTGTTGTTGTTGTTGTTGTTGTTGTTGTTGTTGTTGCTGCTGCTGTTGTTGTCGTTGTTTTTACTGCCGTTGTTGCTGCTGTTGTCGGAGTGGGTTCCATTTCCCGGTGGTGAGCGGCGCCAGCTCCCCCAACTGCCTTATCGCGTCTGGGGACTACCCTCTGGCATACCCACGGGTTTACTACTGAGGAGTAGGCATGAAGGTTCTTACGTGAACCGCAACATTTGAGCGCCACTGGGAACGTCGCCGACTACGACGCATGTATAATACTCTCTGCTTCTCTCTTTGTTTTTGACCTTGGTCCATCCACCTATGCGGGTGCTACAGCGATGCTGGCCCCGGGCTCCTGCTGAGTTCAGGTGTGTGGATGTAGAGTAATGAAACGGGCGCCGGTAGTCAGGATGGTCTAGGGTGAAGATAAGGCAAACAGTCCATGCATTGGCTATATGTGCAATCACTCGCAGGGTCTGGCAGCGGCTAGACCAGGGGCACAGAGCACAAAATGCCTACAACAGTACGATATGCATGAAACATAGAATAACCAGACCAACCTCGAGCCAGGAGGTGCTTCGAACAAGTTCATGAGGTGCGCCCGCACGTATCCCAGAAGGGTAGGGGTAAGGCAGGAGGTCTCCTGGGAAGGTAGATATGTAGCGATATATGGTAAACACGGATTGCTTGTTCTGGAGTCGTGGCGATGACCCAGAATACAAGAGTGCAGCGCACGTTGAAGCGAGTACACGGGAAGGGACGGGGTGCAAAGTAAGCGGCCCCTGTCATTACGGAACGCCTTTTAGTCGTAGCCAATTAAACGGGTCCGAAACCGTAACATTTGACCAGTAGACAGTAGTGCTGTGGATGACTCGTTTCCCCGCGAAGACATCATAGCCCGCCGTCTGCTTCTTCAATGACTTCTCGTAGATGGTGTATAGGCCCGCTATTGTGGGTTCCAGCTCGAGAGGTCGGTTTGTGTTTGTATCCGGTGCGTGCTTTGAACAGAAAATTAGAGACCAAGACCCCGGAGATTGTTCGCCTCGGAGGAGTTTTATATTTATTTGTTGAAATACCACACCTTACCTCTGAGAACACCCCTGAGTGTTATTTCCATAAAAAATGTGAATGCGCCCCGGAGGGCGTTCTCAAAGGATATTATGTAAGGGATGATCAGGAGACGGGGTAGCAACAACACTTCCGAACTGTATGCCCACAGACGAAGTACAAACGTATTTAATGGCAGTGGTGTTCAGGAGACGGAGAGTATCAACAACAGCACCGAGCCGTGTGTTCAGACAAACTACTGCCCTTTGAAGTATGCCCCAGAAATAATAAAATTGTGATTTGAAGTCTAGGTTATTACAGCAGTATCCAAGGGAGCGCAGGGAGAACGCGGTGGGTGTAGGTTGGTGGTTAATTTGGAGACGTATGTAGACGCAGATCATGCCCACGAGGCGGAGGACAGGCGTTCCGTTTCTGGAGGGGAGTTTTCCTGCGGGGGTACGCTAGTGTCTTGTTGCTCTAGGACGCAGAAGTGCGTCACCCTATCTACCACTGTGGCAGAGTACGTAGAAATGACAGACGGGGTCAAGGAGGCCCAGTATGCGAGGGGGATCCTTGCTCGTATGATGCCCAGTATGGGGCCGGTGGGGAAAATAGGCAGACAAGTAGTACACAGAAGTATACCGACCAAGTAACGAGAGTCGACAATTTCGGGAAGATATAATGGAGTAGGGGATAGCACTTGCAGTACGAATCAAGCAAGGTACATTATAACCTATTTATTGGGTAATCCAATTCGATAGTTCAATGTAGCAAGTTTGACTACGTCGCCTCCATCTAGGGGTCGTAATAAGCTACCATGCCCCCCAGCAGTAGCCAGTAGTCTATACCGAGTCGCTGATCGGTAACACAGCCGCCTGTAGCGAGTAGGCCACAGCAGCAGTACAAAGTGCTACGGCAATCAATGTAATCCGCGGTATGCCCAAGGCCGGTTCAGTAGTATGCGGTGGAACCCTATTGAATCAGTTGTCTCGGATGTATGCGGGAGAACCCCGAAATACCGTTTTGAGTTCAGCCGAGGATTTTTGTCCGAGATTTTAGTCTTCACGTTATGCGAGGGATCTTGAGACTTGGGAGCTCCCTGATCGATCGACCGTGCACACATTCTCCTTCGCTGCTTTTCTTCTCTCCTCCTCCTCCTCTCCATCCTGTCCTCTTAGGCAAGAGCGATAATAAAAACACTGGCCTTGAGCGCCATTCTTCTTTCAATATGACTTTCTGAGAGCTGAAGCTCGAGCAACAACTAGTCGGTTTGACACCGACTGAAGTGCCTACCTCTGCGGCGGGCTGCCTGATCTAACTTAGGAGTCGCGCACACACGCCAACGACGGGGACTACCATCAACATCTCCCCCTTCCAATCTCATTTGCGACGCGGATTTGTTTGCTCCTGTGTCATTCTCTTATAGGTGTTCCAGAAAAATCCAAACAATGCAGAATTGGTTTTGATCACACCAAAACAATATGTCATCACGGGAACGGCTCTCCACGTTTTGACTCATCCATTTGCTGCGAGTAAAATGGCGATCAACAAAGAGTGGCGGGCGATCGCGTAACCACAATGTTAACATCTTAGCTAGAATCCGTACTGGTAGCAGGGTGGTACATTTTTTATAGTATATGACTCATTGCGAGTGACATAACGTTATAATGTAAGCCGCAATAATTTTCAATAGCATCGTAATGTAGATAGGATATGTAGAAAGTCAACATCTGATCACAAATGCCAACCATGAAGATTCGTTAACAAACGTTCGGTCTACGAGACCTACCATCATGGATGATCTTCATATGGTTGACGTATGAGAATACAAACCCAAACCGCTTTCAGGGAGTGAAGGGTCCGCTACGAGAACGACCTCCACTCCCACGCTCCCTCTTCTATGAGCTCTCTCGTTGCCAGATGCGAGGGGCGTTTTGTGGAGGCATTTCCTTGCCACATATAAGAAATAAAAGTGCGCGCCAAGGCCTCGGCTAAACCTGTCCAAGACCCCGACACAGCCGACATCACCTGGGGAGGCGACCTCCATAGTGACGTCGACGAGTCTCTGAACTCTACAAAACAACATTCAACTAATAATAGTCAGAAGCCCGGTTGCCCCGGTAGAAAGGGATTTCGTGCCCGCAGTCTAGTGGTCAGCTTCAAATGCTACTAGCATTGGTACCAGAGTTCGAATCCCATCGTGGTGAGATTTTTTTTTTATTTGCAAAAACTACAATGGAACCAATTGCTGACAGCACCTTCGTTGCGCGGGTAGGCAGGATTAGACGCGAGTCGACGAGGGAAGAAAGTGCTGAAATCTTCTCGCGATAAACCTGCAAGGCAAGTACCGTAGTGGGGAGGGAAGAGAAGGGCCCACTTGGTGGCCCCGGATCTGAATTACGACTAAAGAGGGAGAGAGAAAGGAAGGGAAAATATAGCAAATTATATAGATAAAAAACAAGACGAAAACAATGTAAAACAAACGAACAAACAGCGCGAACGGGGGGAATTAGCAAGCCCCCCGCTCAATCCGTCCCCCCCGTCTTCCTATAGAGGCATACCGCTGGCCCACAGACACCCAACCCCACCGCCGCGGACTAAGCTTCGCTACAGATTTGGTGATATCTCCACGATCACACGCGAAACAGCACAAAGCTACGGGTGTGGACGTTGAACATGGCGATGAGTCACAACGGAGGACCCTTCGAACAATACTCTCAGGTGAAGCCGTTGCAAGATACCCTTCGAACAATACTCTCAGGTGAAGCCGTTGCAAGATAAATTAGTTTCACTTGAACTCACTGTCACCCGTGCAACAAAGGATCCGAGAGACTAATCCAGCATCAGTACGTACGAGCTTTGCCTGCGAGTACCCTGGCTACAACGAGTATTCAATATGTGACCTAAGCTGCCACGGGTAGCCCAACTGCGACCCCAGCTATTACGAACAGCGCAATTTAAAGCGACCAACCCGGTTTTACAACGAGTTACTGAGCCAGATTTCCGATGTTTCACCATCCGATATCCCAGTCTAGTTCCACGCCCCATCTCAACTGCGTACAAATGAATACCCGCACACTATACTCCTACGAAGTATAACTTCAGTAGATTGATCATCGAAATCGGTCATCGATCGCCGAGAAATGAATCACTTGCTTGGTTTAGTGCACAACGTCGCAGCGAGTAACCGACAGCATAGTAGTAGCTACTTTCATAAACGATACCACGGTCACAGAACGCAGACAACAATGATCTTCGATCGACAACCACGTCGGACGAATGGGAACAATTATTCACTTCGTAGCGACTTTTTTTCGCGGGAAACCAAAGTTGCGGGCGAGGTAGTTGACCTACAACATGGTCTTCGCAAAAGACAAGCGCATGCCCGCATACTCGAGGAAGATCCATGAGCAGCGTACGAACACTCGTGGATCATATCAAATCCATGGTCATCATTGCCTGGAAAAGGCCTGCATCTCAACAACGCTCGTGTCAATTTGATACGCCGAGACGCAGCCCCTTATTTTCAAGTAATCGGGTAACACGCACTAATAATTACGTGCGCAACAAACGAACTCGGAAGACAAAAAAAACAAAGCATGAAACGAAAATGGCCGTCGAACACGACAAAGCACGGCCTCCGAAAATGAACCAGCTTATCCCAGACACACTGTTCCATTGTCTCAAGGACGGTTAGGCAAAAATCTGCCACCACGTATCCGACATCAACCAAAGTTGTTCGGAAACGATAATCATCATCGTAGAACTGTAGACAGGCAATGTCGACGTTAATATCTACCTACACACCCCAGGTACTAGTACGGCGGCAGTGGGAAAATGAACGGAAGGTCATAGCGACAATGAATGGTAGAACTGTCGACAGACAATGCCGACGAACCTGCAAATATCTGTTCAGGTAGTTCAGATGGACAAGATGAAACTATCTCGTCGTATGACGACTACCGAACGTCTGGCGATTAGCAACCCTAAAAAAAAAGACACTCAGCAAAAGACTGCACAACAGCTCTAGGAGTATCAGGCATTGAATAGGTTCCCTTTTTTTTCTCTTTCATGCACCTGGATTGCTAGCAGGGTAGGTATTGCCTGTCGTATATGGCATTCCAATGCCTGCTCTGCTTACTGCACTGATCGTAGTATCTCTGTGTCGTAGTTTTGTGACAACATAACTGGTACCTTTTTAGGATGAAGAATCGGCACGGACACTGGGTGTGCTGGATATCGACGGGTAGAAAGGAAGGTTTAATGTGAAGAACACACATATGTAAGAGGATTGTACATATATAGGCACCCGTGTAACTTTGCAGACTGCCACAGCAGTACAAGCGTCAAGAAACCAGTGCGTGGCTCAGGAAATAAAAATATAAGTACCACAAAGAAAGGCAAGGTTTCGTCAACAGTAGGGAGAAATATAAAACAATGTGAACCTCAGGAAAATTGCTTACGTAGCAGTAAGCACGCACATTTCCTCCTGCAACGCTACACTACTGACAGTACTGGACACCTAACAAGAAACAGGCTAATAAGAAAACCAGGCTGAGTTCAAAGGGGGAAATAATAAATTCAGGAGGTTTTATCTTGAACTTAGTGTAGAAATCGCCCTCTCTCAAATAAGAAATCCAGCCTGGACCATATTTCCTGTTTCTTATTAGGTGTCCTGTACTGTTCTAAATGTTGGACAGGAACGATCGACAACGGTGACCAAGGCCCAATATATATATTGCATACGTATACATATTTATTTTCCATCCCATCCAATATCTTCGCACTTCTGTCTCTCTCCCTCCATACTACAGTAGCTCAGATCCGGGGTCGCAAAGCAGGCTCTTCTCCCTCCTCCCCAGTACGGTTCGTGCCTTGATTTTTGTCGCGCAGAGGGTGCAGCAGTCCCAACGCTCGTCTATTTTCATCGAATTTTGGAATTTTGCTAACTCACGCTCTCGCGCTTTCCGCCAGTCAAGATATTTTATGCGAGAAAACGTCCCTACGAGCGCGAGTATGCACTCGCGGGGGCTCGAACCGACGACCTTGACTCTAACAGGGACGAGGTTCACCTGCCATTCCGCCGGGGACGAGCCACCTGACTGCTTGTTTCCACGCATCATAGTTCGTGGGTATGCACGATATAACATTCACCCACTGCCGCGAGAACCTAGCCGTTAAAACAATAAAAAAAAAGTGTTCATGTCGTTTGAGTTTCCCCAGAAAAAAAACAGCAGCAGACGGTTGAGAATTAAAATTACAATCGACGAGACTGCTGTGAACTTCCATTCGTTCGTTGTTAGAAAATGTGTACGTTGTCATCCGACATCGAACGAACCTATGGAAATCGACTAATTCTTCCCGGTGCTATCGATTTGACCAGCGCCGTACGACACGTCCGCTTCCAGACGTGCTTGTATTTTGCGTTTGCGGGCTAGGAAGCACTTCCTAGTGGGATCAAGGTACGCGCGTAGACCCAACCCAACCCCCAACCCTAACCCTAACCCTAACCCTGACCCCAAACCGGACCCAAAACGGGCCCGAAACGGGCGAGAAACGCGGCTGCACCGCTTTCGACGTTTTTTTTGTTGTTCCGAACCTGCGGACCACGATATACCTCCATACATCATTAGTGACTGTAAAATTCCCGGAAATATNACACACACACACACACACACACACACACACACACACACACACACACACACACACACACACACACACACACACACACACACACACACACACACACACACACACACACACACACACACACACACACACACACACACACACACACACACACACACACACACACACACACACACACACACACACACACACACACACACACACACACACACACACACACACACACACACACACACACACACACACACACACACACACACACACACACACACACACACACACACACACACACACACACACACACACACACACACACACACACACACACACACACACACACACACACACACACACACACACACACACACACACACACACACACACACACACACACACACACACACACACACACACACACACACACACACACACACACACACACACACACACACACACACACACACACACACACACACACACACACACACACACACACACACACACACACACACACACACACACACACACACACACACACACACACACACACACACACACACACACACACACACACACACACACACACACACACACACACACACACACACACACACACACACACACACACACACACACACACACACACACACACACACACACACACACACACACACACACACACACACACACACACACACACACACACACACACACACACACACACACACACACACACACACACACACACACACACACACACACACACACACACACACACACACACACACACACACACACACACACACACACACACACACACACACACACACACACACACACACACACACACACACACACACACACACACACACACACACACACACACACACACACACACACACACACACACACACACACACACACACACACACACACACACACACACACACACACACACACACACACACACACACACACACACACACACACACACACACACACACACACACACACACACACACACACACACACACACACACACACACACACACACACACACACACACACACACACACACACACACACACACACACACACACACACACACACACACACACACACACACACACACACACACACACACACACACACACACACACACACACACACACACACACACACACACACACACACACACACACACACACACACACACACACACACACACACACACACACACACACACACACACACACACACACACACACACACACACACACACACACACACACACACACACACACACACACACACACACACACACACACACACACACACACACACACACACACACACACACACACACACACACACACACACACACACACACACACACACACACACACACACACACACACACACACACACACACACACACACACACACACACACACACACACACACACACACACACACACACACACACACACACACACACACACACACACACACACACACACACACACACACACACACACACACACACACACACACACACACACACACACACACACACACACACACACACACACACACACACACACACACACACACACACACACACACACACACACACACACACACACACACACACACACACACACACACACACACACACACACACACACACACACACACACACACACACACACACACACACACACACACTCTATGTCAGACACGATAGCTCATATTGATACATACAGTAGAAGACTCGAAGGTGATGATGGTCTGCGACGTGCAAACCACCTACCGCCAAATACCGGTAGAAAAATCCGAAGAAGACAAAGTCACCTTCGTGACGAGGAATGGTAAATGGGTTATCGAAATACTCCCTTTTGGCATTGCCAATCCACCTTTTCTCTCGCACGAATGATGACGTGATTAGCGTTTGCACCCTTTGGTCCTAACATCTTGGTCTCCTCGTAACGACTGCATTTGTTTGCTGTTTGTCCGACTTGGAAAAACACCGACGAAATAATGTTAAAAGCTCTGCAAGTGGCAGGTCTCACCCTCAAACCGACTAGAATACAGTCTGGACCTAAATAAGGAAATCGCTTGGGCCACGTCCTATCTGCCGACGGAATCCGAGTCCGCAACGATCGTTTAAAATATTAAAAAAAGCTGTGATACAGTAGTGGATCTACCAACGCCCAAAACGAAAGACAAAAATGCTTAAGAGCTACGGTCAGTTTTTGGCATGGTTAGCTTCGTGATAAATAAGACATGTGCTTATACCAAACCTGGCTGCAATGAATAGCGCCCTCGTTTGATTCCACTAAAAACTAAAGATGCAATCATAGGAATTAAATAAAATTATTATAAATACGTCAGCTGTGAGTTCAACCGATTGAATAGTAGATACTCAACTTTGCGAGCTGCGTAGAATTGCGGAACGTTGGAGTCCCAAACACGACGGGGGTTTTACACGAGTCAAAGTATTACTCAGTGAAGCCCTGCGCGCAGTTCCCGGACTTTTCCAAAGATGTTGTTAATTCACGTCGATGCTACGAGTGAAACAGTGACGGGAGATCTTCCTACATTACAGTAGTAGTCCATGGCTAAAGTTGGCGCTGCTGCGTGCACACTGCCGCCAGCTACGGGCGGGGCTTGCCCCGTTCGAAAAACGACACGTACCGGCGAGCCTCTCATGACACCCCCTGTTCCCTTTTTGTTGGCCATGCAGGTGTATGAAATCCTACCTTAACCAAGTAAAATAGCATGCGACACGAAACGACGGCCTATCAAAATAGTGCGACACGAACCGACACTCGTGCTCCGACAGTAAAAAACCACCTCTCCCTCCATTCTTCCAATTACCCCGAATACAAATTGACCCCCTTTCCCTCCTATATTTTAATCACCCCGAATACGAACTAATAGTGCCATCCAAGTATACGAAAACTGACCCATTACCTATAATGAGGTATTTACCGGCCATATTAATACACTAGCCCACCCTGATGAGCCGTACGTGGAGGAATGTGGGATTTTCGGGGAAGTCCCAATTCTCCGAACTAGAACATGAGTCGAAGATGCGGCTTCTCAAAACCCACTCCCCCACCTCTGAGTTGCTAGGCTATGAAGCCGGAAAAAACGCAAAGAAAGGTGAATCGAACGAAAGGCGAGTGCTGTGATGGAAGCCAACGTCAAAACATTTCCTCGAGCCGCCCGCAAGGCGAGGGGGGGGGAAGACGAGAAGACAACATCTACTATTTACGGGGGGCCATAGTTAACAGGACCAAATATGGTTAGTAAAAATTGGTACATATATAGGTTTTTGCGTCTATCGTAGGTCCTATTAACTATGGTTCCCCGTAATAATAACACCGGAGACGCATGCTGCGATAGAGGTAGCACATTTTGGCTGAATTTTTTTGTGAAGGACAGGGCTCCTCAACCCACAATTCCGTTATTTTTTCCTTGCAATAGGTTTCGTGGTATAGTTAGGCCATGCGATTGTTCATTGGGTAGCGCTTTTTTTTTCTCTCCAAATACAGTTTTGGGTGAAGTTTAGCGCTCCTATAGTATAATCACGTGACCACCCTCAGCAAAAAAAGGGTGCACCTCTATCGTAGCATGCGCCTGAACGGGCAATGGGCACTACCGACAGCCCCGCGAGGGGGGGCGAGTGCCTTGCTGAAACATACAGAACAAAGCGAAAACAAAGTTTCAATATACCTGGTTATCCTGTGCCATAGTATGAGTAGCGATGTTACCCTGATCGCCTTCCCGGCTCTGGCGGGGGAGGGCGTCGGCAGGACGAAACAATGAAGCAAATATCAAACCCAATACCGAACCCACTCCGAAAGTGCAAGAAATACCTAGGAGAAGGCCTTCAAGAAAACCCTCCCAGCCCCAAAACCCACAGAAACGGCAAGCTATCGAGTGCGGCGGCGGCATGGAAGTAAAGCAAATGAACTTGTTTCCCCGATACCTTTCGTTCCAGACAATAACCCTCTGTGGGCGATCTTAATATGTTCACTCCATTGGTACAGCAAGGGTACATTGTGCCACTTAGTCGTCTGCTATCACATTGGTCTCGACAAATATCTATTGATTAACAGCGTGGCCAGCCTATTGTGGGTTATAATGGCCGTCGATAGGCAGTTTTTGGTGGCTATTGTCGCAGCAATGTTCTATTTGTTTCTGTTGTCCAGGGTGTAAGCACTTTCCGATATAATATATCCCATGATCCCATATATTTGTCAATTGCCCAATCTATCAAAATCTGTTGTAGCCAACAATATATTTCGATGGACAGGATTGCCAGTCAATTGTCTACTACTGTGGTCGACAATAGCCATCAATAACAACACCAATAGATTGTGAGGCGTGTCCATCGATAATCATTGCCAGCCACAATAGAATGTACGAGGTGTCTATGGATAGCAATTGTAAACGGCAATATATTGTTCAATCCATCCATCAATAGTCATTCTCCACCGCAATAATAGATTTTGCAAGGTACCTATCGATACATATTGCCCACCACAATAGATGCTACCGGTTATACATTGATGGCCGTTGCCGGCCCCAAGCGATTGGGCAAGTAACCAATCTCAATAGATTGGGCAAGTAACCAGTCCATAGACATTGCCGACGACATTAGACCCGTCTATTGTACCATAATATATTGCTATTGCTATGGACATTGTCTATTGTCCAGGGTGTTCACATGCTACGTACCCAAGAGTCCAAAACGGTAACATCGCAACAACATGATGTTATAGCAATGGCAGGTCCGACCGTCACGCTGGCAACACGTCTTATGTACCCAAGAGACCAAAACCGTAACATATCAACACTTCTGTAATAATGCTAGTACATGCCCCCGGGGTGTTGTGATTGTGTACGCGTAAAACAGTGCCCCGGGGCATTTACTACGTGGCCAGGGCGTTTTCTGGGAAAACAATCGAGCCTTTTGCCCCCCCGGGGCGATACAAACATAACATAACAACATTACGCCTCTCACACACACCCAGCAACAACCCTACAGCAAGAAGTGTTAGTTGGTTATGTCGCAACGTCGCAACCCAGCAGCACCGAGAAAGCACCCAGCACCAACAAACGCACGGACGACCACTCAACGTCTTGGGGAAGCTTTCGCCGTCCCGGCCAAGCGGCGCCCACGAGGAAGGGCGCGCCGACGTCCGCATTCGCGCCTGCAATCGCGCCTGCGACCACGCGTTTACGTTCCGAGCTTTGCGCTGGAGCGCTCGGCGGGGCCGAGCGGACGGTAAAATCCTACCCGATGGTGACAAAGCTCACGGTGGTCGAGTACACCCGCCGCCGATGCCCCGACGGCGGCAGCGACGATGACAGCAGCGACGAGAGCCGCATCGAGGAGGATGGCGGCGGGGCGGGTGCCGGCGATGACGTTGGCGAGCTGTAGCGATGTATGTGTTTGTGGGGCCGATGTTGTAGATTGGGTACAAGGTACACCATCGTGGCGGGCGATGTGGTTTGCAGGTGGTTCGCGCGTAAAATACGATGTCAAACTTTTGACCCAGGAGCATCGGCGGGGGTTGAACCTAATATTGGAGCTGATACTTGTTAAATATTGACTGAACGTTTGCCTCATCGATATAGCATTTTCTGGGCTGTGTCGTATATGTTTATCAGGAAGCGAGTGCATCACCATCGCTTAAGCATCAGCACGAGCTGATATACACGCCAAACCCCAATACATGATAGCACGTACTCGTTCGAGTGGCTGGTTGACACCAGGTAATGCTTTGAACGGCAGCACGTCTACGTTCGGTCATATGTCCCCGACTAGTAATAACGCCTGTGCTGCTGTTGCGCAACACATGCACCTTCCCATATGCCAACATATTGGTATGTAAAACACATCCTCGCCTGCATCGGAAACAGCTCCATTGCCCTCACTCAACCGACTTGTTAACTCCGCGCCGGGATGTTCACCCCACAACAAATGAGGGGGAGAGCGTTTACTGTGTGGCGGAGGCGTTTTTCGTTTTTGTTTAACAAGGGGGCGTTTACTCCGGATTACACTCGTTTTCGCTGAAAAGGGGTCTCGGGGGCGCTGACTAGAACTATTCCGGTATGGTTAAGCAATCGCAGGTCCAACCGTCACGTAGTACGTGGTGTTACGTCCAGCTGACATTTATGGCAACGTGCTAATGTATTTTACAGTCAGATCGTTAATGCGAGTGACATGCTAACATAATGTTACACACCCCTCGGCATTTAGGAAACATCCTATCATAGTAGTATCCCGAAACCAGCTCCGAAAGTGACCTACCTAACTTACGTTAAATGTTACGTTATCTGACCCTGAGGGACAGTAGGGGGGGCTCGAATAACGTTCGAATGACACACTGTTAGTGTTGTGGAAAACACGATAGTCGCTAATGACGTTATGTTAGGGCGTTATGTCTAACACTACCTTGAACCCAGCACAATGTTAGGGTGTCAAGTCTAGAGCCTCCTACACCATATAACTATGCTAAGTTAGCGAATTGGAGGATTGGGATCACAATGCATGTAGGGTGGTGGTGGCGGTGATGGTTTGTTGTGGTGGCGGCGTGGGAGAAAGTAAAATATGCTGGGTCGAGCATGCTGACACGAACTATCGAGTGCAGAGACATGACGGCCTTTTCTGTGGGTTTTGGAGGGGCGTTTCATCCAGTAGGCGGTTTGAGCCCCCTGGATGATAACGCCTCCCCCTGGGGTTTGCCCAAGTTGTAGGCTGCAAATACCTTGGGACTTCAGTGCAAACATGTTAATCGGCTAACAAAAAATGCCTGCGTGCAATTGGCTAACAAGTTGCCCTGAGGTCAATGAGCTCGCATGCACGCCTTGTAGCCGTGGCTGCGAGCCCCGTGAAGCTGGTGTTCAGCTTGTGATCTTGAACTTTGGGACTCGATTGCTCTGCTATCACATGAGCGGAGCACTGAGAGGAACCTGGATGTCATCTGGTCTATGGAAGAGCTCCGAGGAGGGAACCAAGGCGAGTCTTAGCGAGGCAGCTATTAATAGGACGCTTCCTGCAACATGATGAGCCCAAGGACATACATAGGCCCATGATGAACCCAGGGGCATAGGCCTATGGTGGCAGTAGGCCAATACACCATGATATAAGGTGGGTAGGATGGTAGCATCGCCACGACGGAGGCTAGTGTGTCCGAGTCCCGGTAAGGACTTGGCGCGTGTTTGACGGTACTGCCCAAGTTTGTTTTTGCTGATTTGTTGTGATGCCTGCCACAGAAAACAACTCGGGGGGGTATGCGGCCGCACAGGTTGACTGAATCATTAAGTCACACGCCAACGCAGCTAGGACGCTACCTGTAATATGCTGAGTGTTATAAGGCTTATATTGGTGGGTGTTTGGCTAACCTTTTACCAGTAGTCCAACAGACTATTGCCTTAACAAATGGCGCCGGAGCCCCCGAAATGTGGCGATGCTCGAGGTATGGTGGAAGGAATGCAGGGATCATCGTTGTTGGCTTGGAGTCACAGGTTCTCTTCAGTTTAGGGGACCTTTTGTGTTTTAGTAACCCTCGGACGATGAGAGACTAAAATGGGAGTAGCTAGTAGGGAGGTCTGGGGAGAGTGAGAAGGTGAGGGCGTTGCTTCAAGACATCAAAGCCCTCTCTGCTCCCGCTATTCGCCAGCTAGACGGGTAGCTGTACATTCCTAGGGAACTTTCCTCAGGTGCTTAGGTATCCCTCAGTTATTGCTGATCCTGACCTAAGGGGTATTACCAATCATGTGGTATTCTAAACGCTAGTTCTACGGGCTCTCTGGGCTTGAGGGAATCATGATGTTCAGACCCGTTCCTATGGGCTTACGAAGCCTCGGTGCTACTGCCTATCTTATCTACCAAGAAACTTCAGTACACAATAATAATCTTAGAATGACACAAGGCTTTGAACCTTTACCGTTATCTCACAAGCATTGTATATTCCTAGTGCACCTCATCACATTAGCCCACTCTGGACAGTCGTATATGCAGACCACACGATGGTCAATGGATGGTAACGACGTTCATCCCAAAATACCGAGAAAGGGGGGTCGAAGATGCGGTCATTCGAAACAACGAAAAGAGGCTATAGATCTCCCCACACCTCGTGGTGAGACCTAGGCATCATGGATAGGGTCATGGACGGAAGTGACCGTTGGAGGAGGGGTCAAGACTGTAGCAGGAGAAGGCATGGATGGGCCGAAATGAAGGTGAAACAAATACAGAAACCCGAAACGAAGGCCGACTAGATACCAAGACAAATGCAGAAGGAGACGGATGCTACGGTAGAGGTGCACCATTTCTGCCTTCTGAGGGTGGTGGCTTATTACTTGAGGAGCTCCATACCTCACCCGAAAACCGATTTTGGAGGAAATCAAAAGTGCTACTTGATCAACGATCCCATGAGCTAGATATACAGTGGAAAATACGGCAACACAAGAACGAAAGTCCGACGAATTTGGGTTAAGAAGCCTTTAATAGGTCATTCAGAAAAAAAATCAGCAAAAAGCGCTACCCCTATCGTAGCACGCGTCAGGAGTAAGTGGGACTCAGGGTACAGCCGTGTGCAGGGCTGGCCATTGAATTGGGGCGGAAATGATGGAGGTACACAACAGAGAACGCTAAACGAAGTCCAAAGAGGTATCGGGGTAGACACTACTCGCAATAGTCGAAACTTGAAAGGAAAACATGATGCAGAAGGCGAAGGGGGCACGGCAATAATACCAGGATAGTTCCTAGAACTATGGCCAAGAGACCTGGAGGGCCTGATAAGGGGGTGAAAAGTGTAGCACTCTGAAGCGACCAAGTAGTGGCGGGAACAACGCCAAAAAACGGCGCAAGGGAACTCAACCAGAGTTAATACGCCAAACGATCGTCTGAAAGATGCTCGGATGTGCAGGATTAAGGCGTCTAGTTCGACGTCGACGGCAGCGGGTGTCCCTGCAGCATATCACGCAAATATGTCACCTACGGTGGCTGCATCGTAGCTGGACCGCTCGCGGTAGGGGACGCGTTGATAGGTGTTGAAATACGAAGACAAAGCCGAGGAAATAATAACAAATACGACGCGTACTCCCTTCTTCCCCTCGCTGCCTCGGCAAAGTTTTTGCTTTGGCATGGCCCATAGCGAGGGGGGGGGTCTTTCTAGCGAGCAAGGCTAGGCTCACCCTCAAGCGGACCGATACCTTCTTGCTGCTGCGCACCCGCCGCGAAGCGTGTGCAGCGGTAGAGTTGGATCGGCACTGGTGCGTCAGGCGCAAAAGTTCAGATGCACGGGCCTTTTTGGCCGTCGGTGTAGACAGCAATGTCCATCTCACTTTTGTGCGCGGAGGCAAACGCCATCAGAAAGGTGGACGGACACTACGTACACGGCCCTAGGTGTGTTTGCTAGAGGGAGCTGTACTGTCTCAGTAACCTGGCTTCGCCATCAAAGGAGGAGGGAGCGTGTGGCGACGAGCTGTTGTTGGACTGGTCAATCCCTTCAGCGCGAGAATTTTTATTTTTCAGACCAAGCACCCTGAGTGCAACGAGAGAGAAAGCGAGGAGCCGACTGGGAAGGACAGCAACGAGAGCGTGTACGGACGGAGCGGGTCGAGTGTGGTCGTGCTAGGACTGGCCGAGCGGCACCGGAGCGGCGCGCCTGAGCAGCAGCACAGCAGCGCGCCGGCGCAGCAGCACAGCAGCGCACAGGAGAAGCGATCCGGAGCACGGACGACATCGACCCGTGACGGACGAACATTTTTGTTTTTCTGTTTTCTGTTGACAAATTCTTCGCTTTTTCCCCCGAATGTTGTTGTTGGGTCTGTGTGGATGACGTCACTGGTTTTGTAGAGAGACGCGGCAGAGATGGCGCGGACACCCCGGGTGCCTTCATTGCGTGCCTGATCGTGGAAGACCCCTTCAATGTGGAACGATTCCTAATCAGTGTCGATGTTTATAATGCTGTGCCTAACACAGACGTTCAGGATAGATTCGGGTAATTTTCAATTGACGTGATGGCTTTGGTTGGCTGTTCTTTTTCACCTGTGTGCCCGCGGACTGTCATTCCGGCAGCACTTCAGACAGCAGCTGCGTGCTCCATCTTGTTCCCACGCCTACCGTGTGTTTTTGTACAGACAGCACTTCAGACAGTAGTTACGCTGTAGTCGGCAAATTCATTGGTAAAGAGTGGGAGGGGGGGGGTGCTGCTGTAGTCGAATGGAGATTGAGGGCGTGTAGTTCAGTTTTGGACACGTATAGCATGCTGTAGGAATTTTTTGGTGTAGTACCTCTTCGGGCTGGGGAATCCTTTCCCTGCTAAGTGTGCGTGTTCTTTAGGATTCTCTGATGGCTCTAGCACGTTTTTTGTGACCACGGGCTGTGATCTTGCTAGATCAGACTATAGGGATTAGCAACTGAAACGAGTTTAATGTGAAGACAACAACAACAACAACAACTATGTGCGGGTTGCACCTGCAAAAGTTTTTGTGCAGGACGCCGGTTTTAATGGGTGAGGCTGGCATTTTAGGCCGCTTGTTTTGTTTTGGAAAAATGCTATCAAAACACGCGGCGAGCTGCGTGGCTGTCCCTGCCGACTTCGTGCTCGCCAAGGGGTTGGGGTTCGGGTTAGGGTTAGGGGTGTGCCTGGGGTTGGCTTGGCTTGCGTCGACGGGCAAGGATGAAATTGGCCACACACATCCTGCACAAAATAAATTGCAGGTGCAACCTGAACATAACGCACGCCAACAAATACCAAACAAAAGAGAGACCATTGCGGTCCACCTACTATTTTTTGTGGAACTGGCGTACCAACCGTGGGGACGGCAATGCAGTAGTCTGGTGGCCTTGCAAGGGAGCCAAGGTAACCGAGACTCTACCATGGTAATGGAAAGAAAACACTCAAGAAAGAGCTGAACTCCTGTGTCGCCATGGCCCAGAGACTACGAAGGTGGGGACCTGCGATACCGGATATGGGATAGAACAGCATCCAGAAACGGTAACTCAGAAAATAACTCGATGACACCCCAAATGCAACTATAAGCGATTCGGCGGCCTGAGCCATAGTAGGCGGGCGGGAGCGATAGTGACGGGACCCAAAGTAGAAACCGACGCCAAATGTAGTGATGCTCGAGGTTTGGTGGAAGGAATGCAGGGAATCGCTGCTGGCTTGGAATCACAGCTCCTCTTCAGTTTAGGGGACATCTTGTGTTTTATTTACCCTCTGACAATGAGCGACAAACAGAGGAGAGCTGGGTAGGGAGGTCTGGGGAGAGTGAGAAGGCGAGGGCTTTGCTTCGAGGTATCAAAGCCCTTTCTACTCCCTCTATTAGCCCGCCATCTACTATGAGTGCCAAGGGAACTTCCCTCTGGAGCTTAGGTATTCCTCAGTCATCGCTGATCCTGACCTAAGGGATACTATTAATACCAACCCTGTGGTATTCTCAACGCGAATTCTACGAGCTCACTCTGATGTTAGAACATCCCTATGAGCTTTACGAGTATGAAGCCTCGATGCTACTGTCTATTTTATCTACTGCTATTACTGTTGTAGGGAAACTTCAGTATACGAGAATAATATTATTAATAGGATGGCCAAGGTTTTGGACCTATACAATCATATCACAACCATTATACGAAGTATAGCCCTAGAGCACCTCATCACATGAATCGCCGAGATAGAACTAAGGGCATGGACCTAACGAGATAGGAAGCACGCTATAGCGTATGCTGCTAGGGCGAGTTGTCAGGGTGTGGTTTGAAAGGTGCAGAATCTGATTTGCAAGCTCAGTTATGTTTGGGTACATCACAGCATCCCAGCATACGAGTACGAGTACTACCATACTGCACATACCAGGTACTGTGTAAGGCTAGCGCCACGGGCGGAGCCATGGTCGGACCGCTATTACTATAGAAATGTAGAGTCAGTCATGCACCAGACCTACACGGCGTCGTATAGTAGCAAAGAAAGGGTACGTGCTCACCAGGGGTGTAAATATACTGCTGTGCAACCGAGCATGAGGAACATACTACGTATACTATCGTGTCTTACCGTCAACAGGAGTGTCGATCTGGCAGAGCAGGCAAGCCCATGTCAAGGCAGAACCGAAATATAGGCTTGGATGCCGTGTCACTACACGGTTGCCTGTGGGCCACAGATCGACAATACATCCATCGAGTTGGGACATTAGGCCATGAAAGCCGTCTGCAGCGAGGCTCTCAAAGAACACAGCAGCGCGATGCCGAAAAAAACAAAATGGCGACCTAGTAAAGCATACCATTAACAGTGTACATGCGCCGATACCATATGTATGCGAAAGGAATGCAAAGGAGGAGTAAAAATGGAGCTGATCTGACCTCTTTGGCCGAGACGACCGGCACGTACCTCGACGTTTACACTCATTACAATAAGTACGCGGCATATGGGGTAAACAATACTCGTAGCCATCATGGTAGAGCGTTGCCCTGATGTACGGTTATTTCGTCATCACTCAGTGAACTCGGTGAAAGTAGAGTAACCTATAATACTACCGCTCTCAATCCGTTTTTCTTCTGGCACACACAGCACTGCAGACAAAATAAAAAGGGGGATGTCTGATAGCGGAGCTGCTAGGCACATTGTATTACTATCATCGCCTTTCTTTGTTGATGTGTCTGCTGACAACTGTGGGTTGGGCTATGAAACTGCCTGCAGTGAGGCCACCTTAATAATAAGATATCTAATCACTTTTTAGCTGTTCGGGGAGGACATTGCTTATAGTATTATTAGCGTATCACCAAAATATGGAGTGTAGGGCTCATCATGACGTCGAAAAGTTAGAACGATCGACCATATGTTATATATATATTTTGAAATGTGTGCAAGGGTGATGCTGTATTGTGTTATTAATAGACCAATAAACAGAGTAACCTCTAAAAAACCTAGACATCTATATATGAATATACTGTAACGCCTGTCGCAGCTTCTCCAGGGGGGCACGACAGCGATGCTACAGCCCCTCGCATTGGTTTATTTTTATTTTGGTATGGGTGGCACCCAAGGGAATGGAGACAGAGGGGGGGGGCGGTTCGTAGGTAAATCGCGGCGGACGAAAGCAGGAAGGAGACGGCAGACAGGGTAGCAAATTACCAGACCGACTAACTGGTAGAACCTGTCCGTACTACGGGTATAAACCTGCCTCGGCTGCCTGGAAGGTGCTTTTGGTGTGCTCCGGTTGCCTGTCTTTTCCTGTCGTTCTTAGTCTTGCTCTGTTTGCGTTGTGTTTCATTCCATGTCATTTCGTTTCATTTAATTTGATTTTATTGTCTGTCGCATCTCCTCTGGGAGAAGCACGACACGTTCTTTCTTTTTTTGTCATGTTTTTGTTTGGTTGTTTGATTGTTTGTTGATTTGCTTTATTTTATGTTTATTTTTTATTCATTTTTTCCTTTTCGTTTTTCCTCTTTTTTTGTTTTTTATGTTTTTCTTTTTTTCTCTTTCATGCACCTGGATTGCTAGCAGGGTAGATATTGCCTGTCGTATACCAGATATGGCATTGCATTAGAGGTGTTACCCTTTTGCCAATTACCCGGGTACTCGCGAGTATTACCCGGCTTGCTAATACCCGTCACGGGTACGAGTAACACTTCATACTCGCCGAGTATTTGGGCCCCGGGTACCCGGGTACCCGGGTACTCGTTGGGTTACGTTGGAAACTCCGGGGATGACACCTTTTCATCCCCTAAATCACGTTCCCTGGGTAGTATCTCGTACATAGTCTCCACAAAACCCTTTTCAAAATGAAAATGATGTCTCACAATGCTGGTACAAGAAAATCAGGATTTACGGGCGATGTACCTCGCCCATAGCAGATAGTATAGCTGTCGCTAGGAACTCGCGCAGCAGGATATTAGTAACTGTCGTCAACTTGTGTGCATTAGTGAGGAAAAAAACAGGCAAAAACGTCGACGACGTGCCCCGAGAACCCCCTCTGCCCTCCCTTCAGGCGGTACACGCGCATGATGGTGCAGGCTACGGCAATGAGGATCTGCTCCACTTGCGTGAGGCCCTGGAGTTTTAGAGGAGCATTCCCCGGGTTCACGTCGTCATTGGCGTTGCAGAAAGCCTTTGTCGCTTTTCTATTTCGTTGGTAGCGTTAACAGCTGCTCCATGAAAAGCAATGCACAGGAGCAGAAGCAGTTGAAATTCAATTTTCCTGTGTAGTTACTATTAATATCAATACACCAGGTGTATGTACGTCGCATATTGGTACGTTTACTACAGAAATTACCCTAACCCTAAGTCTTGGTTTTTGTAAAGGAATAAAAAATGATTTCATTTTTGTATGATGGATTTGAAATGATTTGGTTTTTGTATACGTGGTTGAAAATGGATTGGTTTTAGCATTGGTGATGAAATGACTTGTTTTTGGTAAGGTGGGTTGGATATGACTTGGTTTTAGTATCAATAATAAAAATGACCTGTTTTTTGTATCGGGTGCTGAAATGACTCGGTTTTTGTATGGTGGGTCTGAAATGACTTGAAATTGTATGAGGGGTCTGGATTGACTTGATTTTGGTAAAGAGAATCTGAATTGACTTGAATTTGTATGGGTGGTCTGAAATGACTTGATATTTGTATGGGAGGTCTGAAATTACTTTAATTTGTATGGGAGGTCTGAAATTACTTGGTCTTTGTATAGGGAGTTCGCAATGACTCGGCTTTTGTATAGTGGGTCTGGAAATGACTCGGTTTTTGTTAGAGGGGTCTGAAATTACTTGACATTGTATGGGGGGTCTAAAATGACTTGATTTTTTTATAATGGGTTTGAAAGGACTTTAAATTGTATCGGGTGTGTAAAATGACTTGGTTTTTGTATTGTGGTTCTGAAATGACTTGAAATTGTATGGGGGGTCTGGATTGACTTGAAATTGTATGGTGGGTCTAAAATGACTGGATTTTTGTATGGCGGCTCTGAAATGACTTGATTTTTGTATAGGGGGTCAGCAACTTGTCAACGCAAGAGTCCGGGGTTTGAGACCAGTGTACGACTTCTTACTTTTTTTTTTGTTAAGAGTACGAGTACAACGTAGTAGACAGATAAATTTATGAGAGTTGCATTACGTCTACTATAGAAATATAGAAAACATGGAAGCACAGACAACTTGTACGAGGAGAGTGACAGGTGATGCAGCGACTTTTCAACATAAGAGTCCGGTGTTCGAGACCCGTGTACGACTCCGAACTTTTTTTTTTTTAAGTTAAGAGTACAACTTAGTAGGCAGATAAAATTCTGAGAAATTGATGAAAAGTGCGAAAAAAGTAGTAGACAAAATAAAATGCTGAGAATTTGATGAAAAGTGCAGACAAAATCAATAGTTTAATCAATTAAGAAAACGGCCATGGCTATTTTGAGAGAGGTCCCTATGCTATCACAAGAGACTTGGTCAAAATTAGAAACTCGCATCGTAATAAATGCCAATTCCCTCATATGCTCTGTTTTACGAGCCTGTCAAGGTTGATTTCGATTTTTTTTTCCGTGGATCGATAACTACCACCGAGGAACATATATTCCAGGTTAGATTTTGATTGTGAGCGAAACCCAACTCTTAAAAACAACAAAGTACTAAAATCGTTTTTCATTCTCATCGGGAAGGCAATTTTCAATTAGGAAAATCGGCTGTTACATGTAATGCGATGCTTTTGTGGCGCGTAGTTTGTTGTTTCGTTGGTATGGTTGTATCAAAATAATTGTGGCACAGGGTTGGTGTGCCGAATGTTGGAGAACAACCTTCTTAAAGTCTATCCGTTGCAGCGTTGAGGACCAAACATGATAAGTAATGTGCCGGGTACCCGGGTACCCGGTTGTTAGACGGGTACCCGGCTGTTAAACGGGTACCCGGGTACCCGCTTAAAATAGACGTAAATACTCGCGAGTACCCGGGTATTTTTTTCCGATTTAATAGGGTACCCGTTTAGGGCGGGTACTCGCCGGGTAACACCTCTACATTGCATTGTCTGCTCTGCTTACTGCACTGAGCGCAGTATCTCTGTGTCGTAGTTTTGTGACGACAGAACGGGTACCTTTTTAGGATGAAGAATCGGCAGGGACACTGGGTGTGCTGGATGTCGACGGGTAGAAAGGAAGGTTTAATGTGAAGAATACACACACATATATGGATCGACTCATGATAGACATTTGGGAATTTTGAAAGAGGCTTTCGGTATTTGTATTGATAGATTGGTACCTTTATGTTTTCCTTTTCGCTTTTGCTTTTCTTTCTTTATCTCTGCGCAGCTGGATTGCTAGCAGGGTCGGCCAGGTTTCTTGTTTCTGCACTACAAGTACTACTACTGCTGCTGTTATGCGAGCGTCATTTCATTATAGCTTGTACCTGGTACAAACCTGGTACGTTATTTTGATATTTTCGAATTGATGAAGAATTCAGTCTCGGGTTTTTGGATGGATCGCCGCCCGCTACGCTCACTCATGAAGGACACCACATCCTGCAGTAGTCTAAAGGAAGTCCCAGATGGCACAGAAGATGAGGAGGAAACAGGAGACTTGCAAATGCCAAGCGATGCATGCTTCAGAACAGCAAAGAAAGCTAAATGTTCGAAAGAGAGTGCACGGCACCACGGCACGCAGCTAAGCGCTGCGCGGCCTGCTGGGTGTGATTTGTGCCTTTTTCATGATTGTATGTGTGGTACTTCGTATTTTGTATCCTATTGCACCGCACAATGTACACGGCAAACGGGACAACCAAAACAAAAAAGTTCGAAAACAAAGAAAATTGGTGAGGCTGCCGCATTTCGGGCGACAGGTTCAGACACAGTTCGGCAGCGCCTCTCAGCCTTGGCAGCCACCACTCTCAGAGTAATGATGCATACCATACCATACAGCCTCGACTATTTGGTGTCATCTCGTTCCGTGTAAGGCGAGTTATCATCGGTCGCGCATGATGCTGCGTGCGCAAAGCACCACTCTTTTGTTTTGGATAAATCGAAGAAAAAAGTCGAAGAAACGAACAAGAAAACTAATTCCATGCAGGACCGATCCCGAAAGACTAAGTTTCCCTTCGGCTGAGAGTAGGCTGAGAGCCCAGGGATGCGTCAAGGCTGCTCTCCAAAGTGGGGTAGACAAACAAACGTAGTAATGACAATGTATGAACATGAATGATGAGATGGATCAAGGAGATATACGAGTACTTGGGGGGAGCTCTGGTGATATACTTGAGAATCTGGCTTATACTCTATTATTTGTTGAGTTAAGCGCGGCCGAAATGTTTTCATTTTTTATGTTCAGGGATATTTCATTTTGATGCTGTTCGTGGATGGCATGCAAGATAGTACAATACAATGAAGGGGTATTGCTGATTGATGGGTTTGAGATAGCTGGAGCGTTGAACCAGATGAGATGTATGCTTATATGTCGAAAGAACAGCACACGAGCAGGGGGTGATGATGAGATAATAATATGCTCGCGTCTATTTTCCATACATCAGGCATTTGTTTGGTTTACGGTATTGAGACGGATGGATTGGTGAGCCGTCATGGCGTATCGATGTAACGTCTAGGGGTTGTTAGGAGTTTACGTAGTTTTAGGGGATCACAGATTCGAGTCATGGAACACATGTTATTGATCAGGGTCGTACGCTCTGAAAATGTTATTGATCAGGGTCGTACGCTCTGAAACAACTCATGGGTTGCCTACATGTCCACTGTTGAAATGGGACAAGTGAATTGATGGATAGATTTGTGCTTACTTTAGTTTTGAGAAGGGCTGTATCATGGTATGAATGTACCTACGAGTAGTGTCGGAGGGACTTTGGTAATACTCGAGTGTTGACGTTAGGGCTCCTCATGTACGCTAGGTATTACAGTTATACTACGAGTGAGTGCGCATTTTCGTTGGAAAAATTGGTGATTCAGGTTGAATGAATGGTGAATGATATTCGTGTACAAGAACTTGGACAGTTGAAGACTTGGCTGGCTGATTGCATTATAGGAAGCTGTATACAGCAGTAATATCAGAACAACACAAAACTCTCCCCCAATACGAGTAAATTGTTCTACCCAGTGTTTCTCACAGAAAATTCAACCAAATCTAGGAGTAAAAAAGCATCAGGATGCGTAGCATATTTGCATCGGTAGACTATACTAAAGTAAGTTTACGGGCATATCATCAGGATTTTGACGTTTTTCCGCGGGTTGTACCTCAGTCAAACGCAGTTGGGCCATAGATTCGATGCTTGCATGTGCGATTAATCAACAAATAAGGTACGCGAACACAAAGAATCAGCCCGCCCGGTACGCCTAGGCTAGCCCCTCCACGTGATTGCTTGTGCCAAGCTACAAGGCTGCACCGGGGATCAGAAGCTGCGTTCGGTATCATATCTGCTATATTTCGTCATTCCTACATGCAACATTCACGCCCAAGTCTCCAATCCTGCATGGTTCGCACCGTATACAAAAAACAAACAAACACGAAAACCTCGACCTACTGGTAAACGAGCATACTGAACGAATTGCACTAGGATATGTAGGAGCATTGCTAACAGCCTGGCAGTCTACGCATACGCAGGCCTCAACGCATGCAAAACATGAATCAACGCATTATTTTGTTCCCTGCAATGAAGTAAAGCAATACGTACCGTGGAAAAATAAATCGCAAAAGACCGATGGGGGGAGGGCAAACACAAGACCTGCTCAGTCGGGTGCAAAAAGAGCGAAGCCATCCCCACCCCAGCTCCAACATTTTCCAGCTTCCATCTCGAATCTTCCAGCACCTCGCAGTAGGTAATGCTGGTTGTCCGCTCTCGTGCCATTTTTCTCCCCTGCTGCTGCTCCTGCTCCTGCTGGTGTTGCTGATCGTCTGTCGTGGCGTGTTGTTGTTTCCGCCCCCGCTGTGCGTCGCCATTTTGAGGATCGGGAGTTTCGCCTCCCAATCTCCTTGCGGCGTCACATGAGTCTTTCAGCGGTGGCGGCCGTGCCAGGCGCCGTTGTAGCGGGGGTCGCGGTGGCGGCGCCGCTTCCAGTGGCGGCGGCGCCGGCGGTGGTGGTAACGACGGTGGTACCGGTGTCTCTGCCTCGCCCCCCAGCGCTTCCTCCTGCTCGTTGGGGATAGTAGTATTCTTCTCCAACGCAGAGCAGGATGAACAGTCCAATCGCGCAGTCGGACCATGCAGGCCTGCGGACGGCTCTTCTTGTGATTCAGCTTCCTTCATTGCCCACGAGGGTAGCTGTGGCGGCGGCCATGGTGGCCGTGGTGCTGTGGGCTGTAGCTGCTGCTGCTGCTTCTGCTGCTGCATCTGCCGCACGTACTGCTCCTCCGGCCCCTCTTGCTGTTCACCGCCCCCCGCGAACGTTTCCTTGCTCGTTCCCATCACTTTTCCTTGCTCGACACCAATTCTTGTGGTTGTGGCACCTGCCGCAGCTGCTGGTTATGCTGTTGCGGCGGCTGTTGCGGCGGCGGCGGCGGCGGCGGCGATCTTGTCGCTTGCGCTGGTTGCGATGGCAGCGGTTGCTGCTGCTGCTGCTGCTGTACCTGCTGCGAGGGCTCCCGCTCAATCTCCGCTTTCCCCTCTGGTCTGTCCTGGAGTGGTCCCTGTTCGGAACGAGTCAAATATTTCCGGCGGCACCTGAAGTATATCACTCACGTGCGCTTTGCCTGGGGATGGGATGCGGCCGCTTACATCTAGCTCGCTTTTCCTCTCTGCCCTCAGTGCTTTTGCTGCCGCGAGGACGGCATTCTTGGTTACCGCCGCTTCTTCATATGCTCTCACGAACTCCTCGTCGGCGAGCTGTTCATAGCCGACGTAGGTCCCGTACTGCCACATAAATTATTTTCGAGATTTCCATGCTTTGTCCGTGCAAAATGTCTCCATAAAGATCTCCAATTCTCCCAGAGGCAATTTCTGATAAGCCGATACTTCGTCGTCCCTTCGCTGCTGCTGCTGCTGCTGCTGCTGGCGCAAACGCGTGCTAGCTTATAGATCCTGCCATTCCTCTGCCGTCCAATGCCCCACCCCAATGCTCTCGGGCCTGCTCGCGTGTACGGCTTCCTTCGCTAGTATGGCCTTGACCCAAGGAAAGTCTGCTACATCAGCCTTTACCACAAAAGCCATCGTGTGCAAAACCCGAAACCTCTCCTATCCTGCCTCAACACAGTTGCTTCATCGTAAGCTGCTTTTTCCGTGCGAGCTCCCAACTCGATTCACGCTAGCGTAAGTGGACAATCTCAGCACGGGTGAGCTTGGGTCACGAGGTGCGGTGAAGGTGGCCAGAAGAAGGCATATAAACTCGCATTACTTTTCCCCAGAAGATGATGTCCCCAAGAGGGAAGGAGCTATGGAAGAGAGAGCACGCGCGGCGTGCGTGTTCCGCCAAAACATCCCCGAGACCGCCAAATGCCCAACCAAGATAAATCCAAATTATCTCATGTGGAACTCCCCAAACATCCGTACGTATGTCATTTGCGTAGGGTTGCACCCCGTCTGACTGAGAACCGGGTACCCGGTGGCGGGTACCCGGAACCGTCGGAACCGGAATCGGACCGGAACAAATAAATTTACCCCGGGTATTTACTTGGACCCTGGGTACCCGGATAGTACCCGGGTACCCGGGTACCCGTTGATTGTGCTATACGGAGCCCCCAAAACTGGGATATACGTTGATTTATACATACTACACTGCTTGTGCCCCTAGACTTTACTTTTTCCTTTTCTCCCTTCTCTCCTACAGCTTTCGCACAACACGCGACACACAGACGATACCTCTACCAGCTACCAGGACACACACGTAGGATATGAGCCATGAGCCAGGACATGGATGACGTGTATAACGTGGACCGTTCGCAACAGAGTGCTATAGGGGGGGGGGGTAATTATTCTCCCTGAGGCCGCCTACTTCCTTTCTGCTGTGAATTTAGGGGACAAAAGAAGGGGATATACATACAAGAGGGATATAAACCCAGCAGCCTGGCTGGTCTCTGTGTGAGTGGTGTATTTTAACATTTAACACACACACACCTTTCTCTCAGAACATACTGCAAGATACAGCCTTCTGCCTTCCATCTTCTTTCTTTGGCATGATTCATTGAGAGAATAGACGAAATGAAGTCATTCCCTCCGACCGTCCGCCTTACCACGCCGCCTGCGGACCGTTCAGGCCCGCTGAGACTCTAAAAGGGGAGATAATAGTGCATGGTAACCCGGGTACCCGGGTACCCGGGTACCCGGGCTGAAAGCAGACCGGGTACACGGTTCCGGTTCCGTCTGAACCCCTCACAATCCGGTCCGGTTACCGGTTCCAAATGTTGAGGCCGGGGTGCAACTCTACATTTGCGGTTGCATCTATCAGACGTTGTACGAGTATGTTCTTACAAGATCTAGTACTTGCAGTCTGCCTGATAGGCAGTATGTTCATGCAATCTACGGAGGTATGATTCATGACTCATGTACGAAGTACGAATATTATACAGTAGCATAGGAGAGTTTGGTATTGGGAAATGAGTGCATTGTATTGGATGACGATATTGAGGTGGTGTACTGTCAGGATATCAGCCTCCCCGGTGCAAAAATGCCTGCTATGGTGACGTTTTTTATCCTGTGGGTTGATTCCGATGGGATTCACAGCAACAATTTAAGTTTCAACCTCTCAACAGCGATAATATAAATACTTCCCGCTGTCATGACCCGATCCTACGGCCCTCGTGGGCCTGGCCACCCCAGCACCAAAGCGTTCCCTTACCCACGACGGTAGCAGGTGTCATACACAACGTCAAACAGGTTTGTTCGTCATCATGACTGGTAGATCGTTTTGTAATTGTGGTGCTAAAAGTGCCACCAAAAGCTCAGGGAGCCAACACTTTGAGGAATACGAGCGGCTCGGTATCTGGAGGAAGGAATAATGGCAGGCCGCAATACATTACCCACGACGGCAGCAGGTGTCATAGACAACATCAAACAGACCTGGCATCTTACTGTCGTCGTCATCGCGGCTGACAGATCAGTTTGCAATTTTGGAGGCACTTTAACAAAACGTGCCACCAAAGGCTCAGGTAGCCAACCCTTTGAGGAATACGAGCGCATCCCTATCTGGAAGAAGGAGCGATCACAGACTGCAGTACGTTACCCACGACGGAAGCAGGTGTCGTAGACAACATCAAACAAATCTACTGTTGAAGTATGTTACGGTCGTCGTCGCCGACGTTCCTATTAATAGCGTTTTTTTAACCCTTTGTTGGCACTGTTTTCGGCTCCCTTTCACTTTTGTGAGAGCTTTCTTCCGCCATCGACTTCGCCGCCTTTTGCCCTTGGTTCTCCGATGTTTACCTCGCCGGCGACGTGCGCGTGCGCCGAGAGAAACAGGCTAGACGTGGGCTCGATCCAGGAGCTGCTTACCCGGTATCTTCGACATCGTCGCTGAATCTTGATATGGAACGGTCGTGCATGCATGCACTAGTTTTTCAAGAATGTACTGATGTAGCAGGGGGGCCCGGGGATTCGGATACCATACCTAATCCCCCCCCCCCTCGGAGGGCTCGAAAAAATATTTGTTTGCACGTTTTGTTTTTGTGTGTATCGGTGTACGTGATTTGTGTGACAATACGGGAGAGGCGCAAACCCTCACATCGAGTACAATACCACCATGACATTGGCAGTATCAATAGGTGCCTCGTCTGAGTACGACATCCTAGTCCCCACCCAGCGGCAACAGAAACACCCACAAAGCAACCGCTTGCAGTGTTCGACTGCTGTAGCCGGGGGGAGCGCTATGCTGCTGTAGTGCCAATATTTACATGTATGTGCGAGCAAGGATGCTGCTGCAGCTTGGTGGTAAGGCAAGGAAACACAGATGCATCAGGTACCACAGGTACGCACGTACGTACGAGTATGATTATGCCAAATGATGGGTAAGGTGCTCGTATCTAGGATCTCGTATACTCGTAGGGTGCCAAGGCTTTGAGCACTTAATAATAATAATCGACTGACTGAGGGTATGTACAACAAACAACAGTCCGTGCAGGTCCGTACGCTGAATCGTAAGGGTTACAAACGATGCTACTACTGCAGTACTGTAGATTCTGGTGCTCATGCCGTTGCTCGGAATAGTGACACTCAGGTTTGATGCTCTTGATGCTGTCTGGCAAGTCCGTTATTAAGAGCCTTGCCGCCGCCACAGTCGTTACCACAGCAGTGACAAACCCACGAGATATCCCCCTCTCTCACGACCTTCTTCAGGCAGTATTTATCCAGCCAAGCCTGCCGATCCCACGGCTCTTCAAGGCCTTCTGGTCCACCTTAGAGCGAGGTCGTAGCTCCTTTGTACAGCTTACTACTGCTACAATCGCTGTCACATTACGCAGCTGCGGCCTATATAGGTCGCAGTGCCGCCCAGCAGTATTGTAGTACTATGGAAGGCCTTGTTTCAAGCAGGGGGGGGGGGGGGTCTCATGTTGTGCACGGCCGTAGTCATATGACCATAGACCCTCGCATCCCTACAATGCCGGGACGGAGCGCGTTGGGTTCTCACCAACCAGGCAGACATTGCTTGCACCAAGCGCGAAACGCCGTGAGGTATTGGGCGAGTCGCATGGAGGGTGAGCTGCATCCTGCTAAGAACCGCCTCTGAGGCGGACTTGCATATGGACGACAGCTTCAATGAGTTAATTTAATTTCTGGTGTGGCCACTTCCGGAGACAGCAATGGGACACTATGTAATGCCTCGCGGAGCCTTACCATATTAACACTACGTGATACGATATCCCCCTTGTGCGGAAGCAAAGGTTCTCCACCCCGCACAAATGATCTACTCGACCGCCAGCTTTGTGACCGCCAAAAAAAATAACTAAAAAAAGCCACCCTGGTTGTCTAGCTCACGCAGCGAGTGGCGTGTTTTACAGCGTCGTTGCCACACCGACGCCAACCCAACTATAAACTATATCATATATTTACATAAAGGCGCCCTACCGTCCCCTGTTTTCAGTTTTATATAGTTATTGATAAGGCGTAGAGGGGGGGGGGCGGTGTCAGGTACCCCCCCCCTCGGGAGGGTCGAAGTTGAACAATTCGACGTGAGGAGTCGAAAAAATATTTTACGGGCCCCCTTGGCTGTAGTGTAGTTCTATTTGCAGCGTCACCAACATTGAAACCCGAATTGCGATTTATCCTACAAAAGTCATACTTACTATACGAAGTACATACGTATCATAGACGAAGTTTTCGACCTAGAGAGCGCTTCCGCCCACACCCCCTTCCTTGACACCTCGGTCCATTATATGATGTCCCCATTCGATGCCTTGCGCTGGAATTTGGGTGTTGTGGACAAAGCTGCACGAGTTCTCGGGGCAGCGTACACGGCCGCTGCCTGACGAACGACAACTCGAAGAATGGAGTCTCCGAACGTCATCATCTCTGTTGGGGCCGCTGCGCCATCGTCTGAATCGTCGCGAGGAACGTATCTTCATCGCCTGGGGTCGCACCAGCTTCATGGGAAAAGTTGATATGTCGCAGTGCCACTCGTTTTATTTGTACGGGGCGAGCAGAGACGTGGTAGCTTGCTAGTATAGTTTTGTTTATTGCTCGACAAACTGATCATGAAAATATTGCATCTGCCCGAGATGAAGTTGCGAGTGTTTGCAGTAATACATGTTGCCCCTATCTGACACAAACCTGTATTGACTGGTTATCCACCTTTTGAGC
The DNA here is from genome assembly GCA_008828725.1 of Saccharina japonica. NCBI lineage: Eukaryota > Phaeophyceae > Laminariales > Laminariaceae > Saccharina > Saccharina japonica. The sequence continues at coordinate 480,488 of MEHQ01001196.1, read as the reverse complement.
AAGCACAACACTATGGCAGCGTGTGATGTGTTCCAAAAGCGAAGTATTATAGTCGACACTGCTGTTCCACTGGCATTCTTTCAAAAGTAATAAAAGCTACAGCCAGTAATCGTGTCGTCGCATTATTCGTACGGAATAATATCGTATCGAGCATTTTCCTGTCTGGTATACGCCGTATACGTATAGAGAGACCGGCGCGGGTTCCAAGGCCTGACTGTGATATGTGTGTACGGTTTGTATGCTCGCCCTTGCTTCACACCTGTCACAACTGTTTGCCGATGCGTTGGCAGCTTACGTGTAGTAGTTGTTGCGCTAGCTGTAGAAAGATTGTCTCCCATCGTAAGCAAAGAAGGGACGGTTGATGTTGTGGCAGCGCGGCAAAGGGGTAGTGGACCTCTGTTGCGGCATGCCAACGGACTCGACGGGTAAATATGCAAACAAGTACAGCGTACGAAATAACAACAGTTGGAGTTGTCGAGAAAACATTGTGTAGGGAGTATGCGTAAGTATCAAGCACGAGTACGGTACGTTAGGACAACGCCGGCTGAGTACCTAGTTTCGATGGATATCAGTAATTTTGATGGTATTACCTCCATAGAGGGGTCGTGTTGGTGTGAGTATTTTGCTACCTCAACAGCTGTAGCCATTACTGGTAGTCTACCGAGTCGCTGGTTAGTAGCAACGTCGTGATATAGCGGGTAGGTGTATGTGCCAGCCTGTCTATTCAGTTAATACTCAGTAACACGGATTATCATTGAAGTGATGAATTAACACATGTATAACGAATGTTTGGTCTTAATGCAGCCATGAATATGCGGCGTAAGTACTGTAGAAAGTTCCACGAAATTTTCTTCGGAATCTGTCGTCGATCATCGGTAGTCGGAACGTTCACGAACAAACACCAAGGACCGTTGCTGCGTGGGTCGGTTAGTACAACGATCCAATAGAGAACAACTAGCGTAGAACCGCGAGCGTCGTCAAGGCTTGTTGCAGGTGCTCCCACCAAGCTCACAACCGATCAATATTTTGAGTTCTGCCTCATCGTTCTTTCTTCGCGTTTTTCATATTGGCCCAGATAGAGCCATATTTACAACATCAATCAATTCTTCTCAGAGAAGTCGGCGAGCGCGCCTAACGGCGGCCTGCGACAAGCCTCTGAACTAGCACGTCCACCACAATTCCCCCAGCGGGCACCGTCCGAGTAACCCGTGATGTCAGGACATCGCACGCTTTCACATCAAAAACCAATGCACTCACGGAAGTCACGTCCTGATACGACCCCCGCCCTGAACCAGTGCGAACAGTATAGCTTGATGACAGTCCGATGCACTTTTCTTGATTATAGACACCCCCCCCCCCGCCCGCCCCGCTCTCCGAGAAACACACCATCAATATACATCATCCGCCGACGACCATCTCTGGATACGGCCGGGATTCCTCGGATTCGTCAGGCTCGTACCCTGCCAACCAAGCTCCATCACCCTCCTGCCGAATTTCCGCTGCGGCCTGCCACACGCTGTCGCGTATGAAGCGGGCCCAGTGGGGAAGCATGAGTCTTCCATAGTCGAAAGGAGGTTTTCCGCCCGGCTTGAGGCCTTGGTCGAGTCGGTGTGCGACCTGTTGGGCGTGTTGGGCCATGTTGTCGCAGTTTATCTTTCCCCACCCATCCCCTCGCACGAAGATCACCGGCAGCCCGGCGAGCACCTTCACGTTCAGCGACGCGCGTAACGAAACATGTTGGGGGCAATATCAGTGCGTGCAAGAACTGCCTGCCCATTTTATAAACTGCTTCATCAAATTGCAAGGGCGAACGTTGATTGACCCCTCTGCCTCGGAGACCCTACCGCTGTAATTAGAGCCATACATAATAAACCAATGCCGGCTGTGCCGGTTCAAGTATCTCCGGCAAAGGGTATCCGGAAAAACAATCCTACGAAACCACAAATCTATTCCCGAGACGTAGACAGGTGGGGTGATACTAAAACCATGTAAACCAAATTTGAAAAAAATGAATTTGTTATGTTTCATGCAAAAGTTCCACCCCACTGAGGTTTGTTTTGTCATTCTGACGTTTTCAGGAGTGTGGTGTCATTTGATATATTGTCGCGTACCCAAGTTTAGCAATTAACTGATTCGACGGCAACGCACGGCCCCAGCAACTCACGGATTATTTCTCGAAGAGGAACGGTAATGTGATATATGCAACCACATGTGATCCATCGTGTAAGCTGTGTGTTAAATTATCAGAATATGTGCTAAGTCAGAGAGAGGTGAGTGATACCACGTGGACCTACGGTAGCACGATATGTTGATTACTACTACAGTACAGTATTCATAACTGGCATCGCTTAGCTCAATCCCACAAATCAACAAACAACCTTGAGAAAACAACCCTGAGTTCGTCAACGAGCTACGTTTGTTTGATCCCCCATGGAGTACACCACGACGTTCCCCGTAGTCAACCACGGGGCAACCCACGGATGTCCTCCATGGACTAACCCATGGTAACTCCATGGTAACCCCATGGGGCCTAACACGGTTTACCACGGGGCACCCAACTGAAGGACGCGTGGGCGCCCCCATTGGTCACTCACAATGCGTAAACTTGGATCGTCCGGCACGTACACGATGTTTCCAGCCAGGAGGAACTCGTAGTGGCGAAAACCGTCTGGACCTGCACATGACAGCACAGCCGATTCATCACATACATGCTCTCTTTTGTGCATGTGGGTCGAGGACTGCCCGTTGACGGCGCACGAATGAGGTGATTGTGCTTCGCCTCCCACCATTGCGTGCGAGCGGAACGGGTCGAAACTGTTGCACACGCCAATTGGTGGACCAAGAAGCAACACGGGGAAAAAATGGCACCGCGATCTGGTATGCACACAGAGAGTTGTAACACCCAATCAATGCATACATAGTGCATACGATTGTTTGTGTGTTCGTGTGGAAACACAGACCCCCAAAAAATGGCACATTCTCAAGCATACAATATAACACCAACAATCAGTTGATCCATGACTACAGTGCTATTGTTAATAGTAACAATAGCAAGACACTAATTATCGACCCGGTACACCACTACTATTATGCTACAAATTCAATTTTGTGCATATGCTTAAATTAAGTGCTGGTAGTCTCTCTGTCAAACCGGTTCCGGTATCCAAAGCGCTTCCGCCCTGCCTTGCCCCATGGGTGGAGAGGCTGGCTGGGCGACAACCAATGCAACACTGGGTATCATGCCGCTCCGAGCCGTGACCATCGCGTGCTGGGTATTTCCGACAATCTCGACGGGGTCCCCGAGGTGTAAAGCCAGCATTGCTGCAAGATTTATAGTTCAGAATTTGAACCGTCATCCTACTGGCTGGTTTCAATTCTACCCATTGGAAAAACCGATGCCAGAGACTGCTGGCGTTTTCCAGAAGGCATAGAGCCAGCACGAGCCAGAGCCGCCTCGAGAAGATAAAATCACATCCCCGAACATGAAAACCTTCGATGTATCTACCAATCCAACAAACCGGGGACGAAAGCCGCTGTCCCCCGGGTCGTTACCGTCCCGATGCCCCACAAGGTGTGGAGACGCCAATCAGGCTGGCGGATTGCTGATTGGCTGGGGTTAGTGGAACCAGTGCCCCCCCGGAGAGAAAAATATTCCCATTCCCGAACCAGAAATCCCTCCATACATCTGCAACTCCAACACACCGGGGACGAAAGTAGCGCCCCCCCCGGGTCGATACCAACCCGCACGGTGTGGAAACCCCAACCCCTGTCGTTGATCGATGGATCGATGGTTGGCTGGACGCGTGCTACGATAGAGGTAGCACTTTTTGCTGATTTTGTTTCTGAATGATCGGGCTCCTTAACCCAAATTCGTCGGACTTTCATCATTTCTTTCTTGTGTTGCCAATTTTTCCATAGCATAGCTAGCTAATGGAATTGTTGGTCGGGTAGCACTTTTGGTTTCTTGGCAAAATCGGTTTTCGGGTGAGGTATGGAGCTCCTCAAGTGACCACCCTTATAAGGCAGAAACATCACGGTGCACCTCTATCGTAGCATTCGTCGCTGGGATTCGTGGAGCTGGCGCCACACTGGGAGGAGAGAGTCTCATCCCCGGATTATCAACCCTTCCATATATCTACAACTCCAACAAACCGGGGACGAAACTAGCGATCCCTCGGGTCGATACCGCACCACACGGTGTGGAAGCCCGAACGGTACTGGCTGAGTGCTGATTGGCTGGGATTCGCGTAGCCAGCGCCAGCCAGGAAACAAGACGTTCCATCCCCGGATCATACATACTTCCAGATATCTACAATGCCAACACACAGGGGACGAAAAACGCGATCGTTCGGGTCAATACCGCCCCGCACGGTGTGGAAAACACAATTCCGGGTACACCATCGTTCGATGTTCGCTGGGGGTTCGTGAAGCCGGAGGTTCCCACCCATTGGGGGCTAGAAGGCTCAGCAATCTAAATAAGAAAATACAAATGGCAGTAGGCTTATTATTTACTTGCCTTAGTTGAAATAGGTACGTACCTTCGGCAGTAGGCACAACGGTAGATAGATGCAGAAGGTACGTATTATACGTGCAGCAGATGATGTACGTACGACGCATGCTACGATAGAGGTGCACCATGTTTTTTCTGAGCTCTTCACTTATGGAGCGTCATACATCACCGAAAACTGATTTTGGCGGAAAATTAAAGTGCTGCCGGATGGGAAATCTCACGACCAAAGTATACTCTGAAACATATTTCGGCACAAGAATGGAAAAACGATGAATTTGGGTTAAGGAGCCCGATCGTTCAGAAAACGATTCAGCCAAAAAGTGCTACCTCTACCGTAGCACGCCTCGTACGCAGGAAGCCGTGGCCGCTGCAATAGGCAACGCAGGGCTAGCACCACGGGCGGAGACGTGGCGGTACCTCTCGTCAGGAATAATAATACTGTAACATATTTCCACATCCGACGGGGACGATGAGACGATATGCCAGCATTACCACTCTGCAAAGGGAGGCGAAACCGCTGTTTAATTACGTGATACATATGAATACTAACCAAGTTAGTGTCTTCTAAAGCGACGCTCGCGATCAGCACATCTCAAATAAGTCAGAAACAGCACGGAACCGGGAACTTACGCGTTCCGGGTGGGCTGACCGCAAAGAGCCCCTTGGTGCTCATAACGACCGTATCCAATGGGTCCAACGGGTAGAGGTTGTGGGGTATCACGTGCGGAGCCACCGATGATCCAGATGCGTTGGGTTCTGCAGGAGGGCAATTGGTGCAGGCGGAAAAGGAAGGGGGCAGGGAGTGTGCTCATGTCGTATGACCACGGACTCTCACATCCCTACAGTGCAGGGACGGAGGACGTCGGGTTTTCACCAAGCAGACAGAAATCGCTTGTACCATACGCGAAGTACCGGGGTTAGATGTTCGGCGAGTTGCATCAAGGGAGAGCTACGGGAGCAGGGCGGGGGGATAACCTCTCCAGAATAATTTGCGGTGAAATCGCGGCTCGCCAAGATGGACCTAGGAGCAGAAAAACAAACGGTTCCAGCATTTCAGGTTCGATCTCCTGTGAAGATCAATGAAATTATATACAACAGGAGACCAGAAGAAACACTGCACCACAGGCTGTGCCTAGCTTGATGCCCGGCTTGATGATTTGTGGAGTCTGGATTGCGTTTTGTGTCCCCAAATCTTGGAGGAAAGAACGGCTGGGCGATTTATGTGCTCCACACGAGTCCGCCCATTGTGCGGGCACTGACGTGTGTGTACCCTTTACAAGATTTTCATCGCACATCGGACAGATCGCCAATGCCCACCGCATGATTTAGATATTTTAGAGCAAGATTCGCTCCTGGTGAGTATGATCTCGCCCATGTTGCTTTGTGAGAGCCGGATAATCTGCATGCTATGCAGCAGCACATGTTTCCTGGGTTGGATCTGCAATACACGGATCCTGAGAAAATTATCACGACGCCAGGTTAGGATGTAACGTAGACGATTTAGACCATCATTGGTCCGACGTGTGGACCCTGTATAAGTATCATCCGTCACCTCCCTATAATGCCGACAATAAATATATTTGCTCTAGAACAACAGCCATTAAAAAACACTATAAACACGTGCTTTATCGTGTGGGACATTTGTGCCGTGGTATAATACAAGGGTTAAGAGGCCGGCTAGTTGGGTGAATTCGACGCTTGTCTAGTGCGAGAGGCAGGGGTGTGGAAGTTAGTATGTATAGCTCTAGCGTCTGGCATGGGGGCACCTTTCGCTCCGGCAGGTAGGCCACAGCCAAACACATATAGCAATGCATTTACGACAGATGATCGGCCATCTTGCCCCGAGAAATTGGTACTGCTGAGTGACCACGGGCTGTCTAAAGTCATGGTCAAAGGCAAAAGCACGAATCGGCGTGCTGAGTGAACCCACCTGCTTGACCGCCGCGCTGCAAGGCTTCGTTAATTGCTGGACGATTGGTGTTGCTAGCGTTGTTGTTGCATTGGAATAGCACTTCCATGCTGCAAAGGGCGAGCAAACGACAGGCGCACCCGAAACATGCAGAGGTCTAAAACGTACGACGTTTGTTCCATTGAACTTTACGTTGGCAGCGAAGTATGTTGGGGCCAGAACACCAGGTACCAGATGCCTGGCACTGGTACAGGTTAACAGCAGCTGGGAAATATCAACAGCCAGTCGTGTAACCGGTGTGTAATGCTCGAACTCCGCTTGCTCGCTAGCTCTCACGCTCCTTCCAGAAAACGTTTTTGCAGAGGTAGGTCATTGCGGTGGCGTCTCAACATAGCCGTACCGTGTTGTAGCAATTCGTGGTCGGAGCAACGATCTAGCAAAACCTTATGCTTGTCTACACAACTGGCACTGTAAAATGTGTTTGGTGATCACAAGAGGTGCGAGACATTCACCCCTACGCATGATATACTCTGATCTAAGGCGGGCTTCGCCGCGGCAGGCTGACGCCTCCCTGTGGCTCCACACATTCCCGTATTGGCCAAGAAAGGTAGGTAAGCCGACCCTGTACCAAATCACGTGCTCTCAATCGTGGTGTTTCGGGCGAATGTTTCAGTTTTAACCGCCCGCGCGGACACAGCACGAGCGCGCGGGTCCCTGGCCGGATGCGAACCAGGCCAGTGGGCACGATGGCGGACGAATCGAGCGAGCGCGTTCACTGCCTCGTGAGAAATCATCCCGACACATTCGAGGAACGCATCCTGTAGATACTCGTCGGTCGTAGATAACCCATGCCACCACGAGGCTGTAAAAACAATAAATATGCCGAACCTGTCAAAACCACATGAGACCCCTGAAAAAAAGCGGGTACAGCGCGCCCCGCCGGCACGCGGCGCGAGCACGGCCGACGCTACCTCCATCGGAGTCGGGGCAAGCGAGCACGATTAAGCACGACGAGGAAGAACCGGCCCGAGAGATGGACCTGATCCTGATAAAACGGCTCGAAACCAGGTATTAAAAACAATCGAGCTGCGGAGAGAGCACACCTGTAACAGTATTGTACATAAACTTGTACTGTGATATACTATTATACACTGTGATAGATCATGATATACTATGACATAGTATTAATAGTATAATATGCGATTGTTATAGCTCGAAGCACGCACCCTCGTCTTTGGCAAGTGTCCATCCTGTGCAACTTGATCTTGGACGGGGTGATCATTTCTGATTGCTTTAGCCCACTCTTCGGATCGCCTCCTCCGAACCCAAGCGGGACGTATTCCACCTAACGTCGTACGTTATTCAATGAAAATCGGCGAGTGGTGGAAATTCTGAACCCTGAACACATGCGCGATAAACGTGAAGGCAACTATACGTATTGTTCAAGTGACCACTGGTGGGATACTCTGGGTCGAGATCTGTTCATAGATAAGCACACATGATGTAGAAGCTCCTCGTGGTGTATATATATATATTACCGTCGTACAAAGAAAAAAGGGGAAGAAACATGAAGAAGCAGTAAGATAAACATCACACAAACCTATTGAGTGCTCCACAGAGAAACACACATATTTCCTCCGTAAAACTCCCAAATACAGTTACATAAATATCCCTGCACCAAGTACGTTGTTAGCACTCTGAACACGTATTCCCTTGGGGGGGGGGGGGGGGACTGACCACGTTTTGTCCTGAACACCGATGAGGGTAAAACCTCGATTACTACTGTAGTTAATAGTAGTACGAGTTGCACTGGAAAGTTGAAGGGTTGTAAAAAGTACATGCATGTGGGGGGTGGCGATAGGCAGCAGGGCGATATTGATACGGTCTCGTCGCACTTGACGATGCTGTGCAATAACAGGTGTGTCGTTGACAACGCTGTGCTTGAAGGCAATATAATGGATCATCAATATGTAGGGGAGAGTTAAAAATAAGTAAATCGTTAGTTTCGGATGCACGATAATGTATATGTTATATTGCCTTTAGGCGTCGCGAAAGGCATTGCTGACAAGTTCAGGCCAGAGGTACACTATCTGATATTTGTATACCAGGTATGTTTTATCTATACCACAAAAAACAAGTCAAGTGCTATTTTCTGGCTTACTCCTAGAGCCGTGGATTGTTCCCTAGACTCCAAGGTTACATGGTAACGAGGCACTTGTGAACATGTGAGGAAGATGGAACACAGCAGTAATCGATATTGCAATCATGCCGCGACGTAACGCTAACGCCATCGACCAATCTTGCCTTTGGGCTTGGCGACCTGCCATGATGGTGTGAAACGAACCACCGAACCACCTGCGGCAGTTCAAGGACCTTGGTGCTACACTCGCGGAATTCCCGAACACTAAACGGGGATCCGGTGTAGTCCCAACCGAGCGTCACGACAGCCAGCGGTGTCTTGCCATCTGCAGCTGCTGACGCCGCTTGTCGGGAGTCAATATCGCTAAGCCCAGGCTCTTCAGCAGCGCTTGCTTCCACCTCTGGGGGTTTCAACTCGTCCCACAACGAGCATGCATCGCGCCCGGTAACGTAGATAACGACCGGCCGGGAGCGGCGTAGGTTATGCTCATAGAAGCCATCCACACTGCGGGGCAGGGGGGAAACGGGTAAAGTCGGGATGAGGTTGGACAGAGGTGGACGCTCTTTGGGACCATTTTGGTTATTTGGACACCATGTTGTCGCATTTCACTGCTGACATTCCTTCGTCAAGATCAAAGAACCCGATGGGGAGGGAGAGGGGCTAATCTTGGTCTAGATTGCAACCTAAGCAAAGCTACGAATGTGTAGTACCGTATACATTAGGGTATCGCCAAGCAGCCTGGTTACACTCGACTTGTCCTGGAAACGGAGGGAAATTCCCAGCCTGGTGACTAGTAGTGTGGTATCAAGATGAATTGTCAGCACGGCATACCCCCCCGCACATTTTGCACATGCGACGAAGCCGATGGTCTTGAAAGTCCTTATATCTTAAGTTGTGGCGAGCTACGGCAAAGGTGACCCATTTCGGCCATTCGTTTTCTGACCTGACGGGGCTCCTGGACTGAGGAACTGCCCACTAAGGCATGCCTTGTCACTGGAATACACGTAGTGATTTGCAACAATACCCGTGAGATACCTATTAGTAGGCAGCGGGACTGTTCATCGGGTTCAGTTTTTACGTTATCTCGAAATAAGGTTTGGATCACTTGCGGCCACAACAGTAGTACAGAGCTCCTCAAGGGAGGGGTCTCAGAAACAAACAAGTAAGTGCAACCCTACTGCTGTAACACGTGCGTATCTCCCTATCGAGGGTCCCTATCGAGGGTGGTCAGCTCGCTCGAGCTTCGTGACGATGAGCATTCCTGTTCGCAAGTGTCCCGCATCTCGTATTCTCGAGCTTGCTTCATAGCATTTTCCCGTCGAGGTTTCCTACGTAGTATATATGAGGATTAACTCTTCGCGTCGAACATATCATAAATGATAACACACGTGTATGTCCCTGCTGTGTCAAGCGATACTGTATGGCCATATATACTAGACCTTGGCGCTTTCGGCGCGACATACCAGATACGGGACAAAGTTCGTGGAGGCGGTCAACTGCTAGACGCTGATGCCACGTTTGCATCACTAATGAGTTGGAAGGGTTGCAAACACCGTAGCTTGGAGTATGGAGAGGTCCTCTTCGATAGGGGTACGTAACACGTTTGGCCAACGCGTTTATTGTTCACGGGGTTTCTCAACTGTGGAACCGGCCAATACCGCTGGGGTTCCCTTTGCGTTCTACAACAATATTCGATGTAAGCCTAGACTAGGCCATGACGCGTGCTACGCTAGAGGTATGCAAGGTATACCTTTTTTTGGCTGAAACGTTTTCTGAATGATCGGGAGGGGCTCCTTAACCCAAAATCGTCGGCATTTGATGATTGCGTTGCAATGTAATGTTTTTCACTATAAACTCAACCCTTGGAATTGCCCATCGGGTAGCCCTTGTATTTCCCTCCAAACGTCAGTGTGCAGGCTACTGCAGGTATAGAGCTCCAATACTATAATCAAGTGACCAACCTCAGAAACAAAATGGTGCACCTGCATGCAGGCTACCGTACCATGCGCCCCATGGGATTGTGCATAGGCTTAGACTTTCAATTCGTCTTAGCGCCAGGTTTTGGGTGCTACTGCTGCAGGTATGTACGTAGCTCCTACACTATAATCAAGTCAGGAGCCTCAGAACATATAGATGTATCCCCACCTTGCTTGCATCCGTCTGTCTGTGGCCCGGTGCACGTATGTGCATACATTCATTGGCACCACGTGTGGCAGGCACCGTTGCAGTGGATCAGGGTCCATGTACTACATACTCTATGTAGTGCGTCTTGGTCCAGATTTACGACTGGCGAAACAACGTCGGCTACCTATAATTTAAGGCAAACTCGAAACGGCTCTTCAAAACTTGCAACTGGTGCTTAATGTCACTCACAGATCTATGAAACGCTCGGGCTTTTCCCCCTTGACCCAGCCTTCCACGTCACCAAACGCACTTTGATTGTCCGAGAAGAACATGTCCGCAGTTTTGGCTATCAAAGAGCGGAGCAGCAATAGAGGCGATTCTTCACCAGCATCTGTCGACAGGTAGCTCCGCATGGAAGGGGGGGGGTAAGAGTCAGGTGATGATATTGATGATGATGAAGGTAGTAGTGATGACAATGATCCTGAATAATGATGGTAGTGATGGTGTTGATGTTTCAATTGTCTGGAATCAATCCCGTGGTCACAAAAAAATATTAAACATAGAAAAAGCGTCCCGATGGAAGATACGTATGGCATGGCTACTTCGTGCTACAGTACGCAACAGGTAACAAGAAAATGCTATTTTGGTTCACAGCCTCGCGTCTTACATTGTCTCCATTTTCAGCAGAAACGCTTAAAACCAACTTCGTGATATGCGAAGCATTGCTAATCATGAAATGCTTGAATATCAAACTCTTATTTAGCAAAAGCGTGCAATGCGACATTTTTTTGCTTGAGCGGTTGTCAAGACACCCGTTTTACCGCATGGATTCCATCACTCAAATTCACGAGATATTCATTATAAACGGTGCTCTTCAGAGCAGCAGGAACAAACAAACTCATGGTGCCTGATCATGATACTGCAGTTGTCGATACTTGGCTAACGAGATCTGGGGTTTCGATTTGAGTAGCGAGGAGTTATATATCTAAGGTGTTCCTTGGGTACTTCTGGTATGGGTATGGCCTGCTCCTTCGGGGCACTCGCTGATGATGACACTATACGACCCGGGCTTTGATTCAAATATATTGTTCGTGTATATGTGTGAGTGGGGCGTGACATCACGGTACGGCTCACGCCTGTGTCATCTCTGTATGTGGAGCCTGCGACGACCAGGTGCGACTCCGCGTATATTATGTGTTACCTTACTTGCGACATAGCGTCACGCCGCGTGATCCCCATAGGCCAAGTCCGACAGCAGCCTTTAACAAACACGGTATCGTGTCTCCAGGCCCGGAGCTGCTGGAGGCGTGCTTCATCTTAGAGAAGGACGAGAGGGTTGTTCCGGTGATATGTCAGAAGCACAGGAGATCGAACTGCTTCTTCAGCAGATTGGAGAGTTGACGATGGGACTAGGTGCCGAGAGAACGGCAAGGGAATCAGCCAAGTGGGCAGCCAGAAAATCGGTGGCGGAGAAATTGGTGCGCCAGGATCAGTTTTCCTGTTGCTTTCACGCTCCACCCACACATAGATGCGGACACTATACTTGTATCCAAGCCCGGGTCTTATCCAAGGAACACATTAGATCAATAATGCCTTACCGAACAAGGGAAATCCCATGTCTCCGCAGACCAATATCAATAACCGTAGTATCACAAGCAGCTTCCCTGCTCGGCACGAGCTACGGCAGGTCCCTAACAACTTATCGCATCAGTGAGGTGGCCTAGTCATGCAACCCGATACTATCTGGAACAAACAACCCTCGCACCACTGCGACGAACGAGACGGGGGCGGTGAGGGCCGTGGCGAACAGCAATGGCACAAAGGCGGCGTGGGTGGCGGAGTACAGTACTCTGACGGGGGTGGTAGAGGCGGCGGAGAACAGCAGGGAAAAATCCAATGGCACGAGGGCGGCGGATCGCAGCATTGGGGTGGCGAATGGCGAACGGAAGGTGGACTGTAAGGGGGCGGAGTGCAGAGGCGGCCAGAGTCAGGAGGTGGAGGCAGCTACGAGAGTGGGCCGCTTTTCTCGACAATCGACAGCCAAACGCCGGTGAGCGAGCAGGCGGTTAATGGGATTAACCTCTTTGTGGCGCATGGCGCGTTTTCAGCCAAGTGCCATGATCTTTCGGTTGGAGTGGTCTGGGGAGGCCTACAAGGCATGGGAGTAGGATTTTGATTGGAGATCATGCTGCGTCAATCCATTGCACTGGTGATTGTGTATATTTCTACAGCAGGCGGGGGTGGAACTGTTTCCACACTACTCCTATATACGTGTAAGAAAACAGGCGGGGATAGTAGGGGCGCCATCTCCTGTTTGAAACCATCAAAACGCGGCGAGAGTCTTGCCCCCCACCCCTTACCCCTGACGCGCACACCTGTTCACACACCCGATCTACGAGTATAGTACGAGCTGCTGTAGCAACAGCAGTAGACTATATACATAACAGTATACGAAGTATACGAGTAGTTCGATTACCAAAAAACGTATACCTAGTACGGTATATCTGAAGCAGCTGCGGTATGGCCGATGGCATATGAGCAAAACTTATGTCGCCATATTAATAGTAGTTGTACCAAAAGAAGCACGACAGTAGATGGTTGAGCAAGTGAAAAACGCTTGTCAAAGCGCGTAAAAATACATATTTTTCAGAAAAAAACGACGGTCGTTTTGTTTTGTGTTTTGGTCTCCTGGGGGGTAAGGCGGGGGAGTGTTGGTCCGGCATTTTATTTTTCGGCTTCCCTTGAAGCCGTCGCTAAGTCCACATCGTGCCGTGCTGAGAAGCGGCTGCCGCATCTGTACGCCGACCTCGCAGGACCTATGCCGGCGCCTGCGGACGGCGCTCAGTACTGTTTGAGGATCGTCGGCGACGCCACCAACATGAGCTGGCCGGTCTTCCTGCCGGACAAGAGCGCGGCCACCGTTACCCACGGTTTCCGCACTTTTCTGGCGGCAGTCCATTCCTACGGGCAGCCAGTATTCGACCACACGGAAAACGCCTTCGAATTCGCCAACAACCATTTCCAAAGGCTGATGGCCGACGACAACAGCCGCCACGAGTTCACGTCCGTCGACGATCCGAAGCGTAACGGGCGGGTGGAACGAAATACGGGCCTTCTTGAGGCTAGGGGGGGGGCGTGGCAGCATTCCTGGAGTTTCATTCCATATTCGATGGCGTGGAGTTCCGGCCAAGGTGCTCGACTATGGGCGCACATGGCCGGAAGCATGGACATGGATGTGCGACTTTCTCAGCCTCATGGCGCGGTTGGATGGAAAGTCCGGCATGATGTGCTCGTTCGAGAGTTCCACGAGAGGCCCTACAGGGGGGCCGTACTGCCGTACATGATGCCGGGGGGCCACAATGTCAAGCGGGCGGTCAAGTCGGAACTGAAGGAGGGGGGGCTGTTTCTACCTGAACTCCGGCAACGCCAACGCCTCAGACTGCAGCAAAATCATGCTGTCGCCAGCAGGCGTCGGGAGTTATTCGACCAATGTGACGTGGGGTTACTGGCGCGCGCCTTTGTCTGGGGAGGAATTAGATCACGGCTAGCGGAGAAGCCGCGATGGCCGGGCAAGCGTCTCCGGCAAAGGGGGGGGCTGTCAGTACCCCAGCCCAGCAACCGTAAGCGCCGTGGGGCTTCGACGTGTGGTACCAGCCTTCGCCGCCGTTGACTGGCGCATCGTCCGAGACCTCACCCCCGCCCCGGCCCGCTGTGCATTTCGTACCGCAGCAGGAGCCGTCGCCGTCAGTGATGGGTGCATCGCCGGAGTCCGTGACCGTGGCTTCGTCCCCTGTGCCGCCCGTGCCGCCAGCGACCGTTGCATCGCCAGAGTTCTCGCCAGCACCTCCGCCTTCTGCATCGGAGGAGCCAGTGAAGCCGCACCAGCAGCAATCGCTATCGCGGGTATCGCCGGCGATGACGTGGTCGGTGTCACGGCAGCAGGGAGGCCTGGCCCAGCCTCGTGGCTTCGTTCCGGTGCTATTAATAGCCATGTGGGACAATCGGCATGTCCACTGTCGACCCGTTCCCGCCGCACACCCCCACCCCTGAGCTGTCTTCACGTCCTGTGAATGAGTTTGTTCCGCCCGACCCGTATGGCCAAGCATGCATGGATGAGTTCGCAGTTGTGTAGGTGAATTTCATGCGCGTTGAGGTCGACGGTCTGTACCGCGCGGGGACGTTTGGCGCTGTGGTGGACGAGAGAGGCGGTGGCACGTACAACGAACCGGCTCAACGTGATCTCACCTAAGTGGGTTTATTGTTATAAATTGATATAGCAGTGCATATTCGTAGCAAGGCGTTTGGGGCAGCGTGCAGGGGTTGCCTTTTTCGAGACACTTTGCCCGTGCCCATCCGTTGCGAGTATTCGTTTTCCGGCTGCGATCGCGTGCGAGTGGGCATTGGATTTATGCCAGTTCGATCCTGAGGAAGCGTTTGTCCAGTCAGAGCTAAGTGAGGGCGTCTACATGGCGCCTTCCCAAGGGATGCGGGGCGATGTCTGGTAAGGTCATTAACTTGTGCCGCAGCGTGCATCGCTTGAAGCAGGTGTTGCGAAAAGGGCACCACCACTTGGTATGGGGCATAAGGGGTCTTGATTGTGAGCAGTGTGACTGTGTGTGGTATGCGTCTGGTGGAGGAGGGGGCCGTTGCCATCGTAGTCGTAGTACATATAGATGACATTTTTGCGATGGGGATTACGAGTAGATGCGACAAGACCTGAACCAGGTCGTTCCTATCAACAACCTGGGGAGGTTGCGGTGGTACGCGGGATGCCGATTTTCTAGAGGCTAGGATGCAGGGACGTTGACGATGTCACAGCAGTCCTTCGCTGAGAGTACCGTAGCGAAGTTCGGTGTCACTCGCGGCAAGAGTACTCCTGCATTGGTTGACCTTGATTCTTCATCGGTATGACAAGGGTGAGTCAGGCCTTGGTGAGCCTTTTCGGTCGTTGGTAGGGAACCTGATGTTGCTGGCGAACAAGACTCGCTCTGGCATCCTCAACGCGGTTCGAGCCTAAGCAAGGTAGTTTGCAGCGCCAAGGCTAAAAGGGAGCGCTGCGCATCGCCATGTACCTCCGGTCCAGGAGTACGTACGGTATTACAGTTCAGAGAGGTATCAGTAGTTGAGTTCAGGTGGAACTATACGCGGATGCGGACTATGCACTCGAGGATAAAGACCGGAGATCTGTATGTGGTTGGGTTGTGATGTATGCTAGTGCTTGTGTGCCGCTTTACTCTAAAATGCGCTACGCTTTCTGCTACGGAGGCGGGGTACGTGGCGATGGCCACGGGCTTTTTTAATCAGACGAGTTCCATGAGGTATGTCTGGAGTTTGTTTTCCCGGACTGCGATTTTGGGTGCATCCCGGTGGAGGAGAAGACACAAGGGGGCGATACAGGTGGAGAACAGCCCTGTGACTGGTCCCAACAGAAATCACATTGATGTCTGCCATCACTTCCTTCCGGAATGTGTTGCTAACGGGGGGTTTAAGGTTGCCCACGTACCGTCGGCAGAGCAGCATGCTGACTTTCTCACCAAAACCGTTGCGCACGCAAGCGTTTCGTTTTCGACGCAAGTTTATGATAAAACTTACGGTGATTTGACATTTGGAGGTATGTAGTTGATTGGAACGCAGAAATCTTTTTGGGACATTGAATGAAAGGGCTGGTATGTATTCATATGTCGAGTAAGGTGAATACAGCAGTGCGGTATGCCGACGATAGTCTTGATTAATCGTGCCGTACGTGTTGGCTATTGGTCAAGTATGCACATGCACAAGGTATACAGGGGACCCAGACTATTAGTCGGTCTGGTATACCTTGTTACCCTGCCTGCCGTATTGTTCCTGCTTTTCGTTAACCGTGGTTTCTGTACGACCCCCTCCCCCCTTCCCCATCCCATTGGACGCCACCCATACCGGATGACATTGTGTGGCGCTTCCTACACAATTTCGCCTCATCCTTGCGCCAAAAACGAAAGACAAAGATCGAAAGACTACGAAAAGAGAAAAATCATAAATGAACAAGTACGCGTAGCTAAAAAAAACAGACATACAGTACTCGTAAAAGAAAAAAGTGGAGGCTAAAAGCCGGAACAAAGGTATACTTCCGCCTTTTGAGTCATTTATAGGTACACGGCGTATCACACGGAAGGACGGAAAGTGAACGCGAAGAAGCGAGCCCAACGACAAAAGTAATACAAACACCTAGGCAGAGACAGAGCCTAAGAAAAGCTGGAAAACAAAACACCGCAGACGAGAATCACAAACAACGACGAAGGGACGCATGCTACGATAGAGGTGCACCATGTTGTTTCTGAGCTCCGTCATACCTCACCGAAAAAAACGATTCTGGAAAAAACTAAAAGTGCTGCCGGATGCGAAATCCCATGACCGAAGCATACTCTGAAACATTATTCGTCACAAAAATGAAAAAAAGACGAATTTGGGTTAAGGAGCCCGATCGTTCAGAAAACGATTCAGCCAAAAAGTGCTACCTCGACCGTAGCACTACTGAAGGGTAAGGGAAGGCCGCTCTTTCTTCGTGCATCGTCGTCAGCGGTGGGAGTATCGCTGTCGTGCTCCCCTGGGGAAGATGCGGGCATCGCTTTGTCTAATCTGCTTACCGCATTACAATGTACATACCTGTCGTGGATTCGTGACCACAGAGCTTGTACATCCTCGAATTTCTCTTTTTTAATAGGATGTAGTGTCGGCGCGGACACTACTGGGTGTCATGGGTGTCAACGGGTAGAAAGAAAGTAACCGTTGCTATGTGCGAAGATCACAAACACTTCATGCATATACTATCTGCTAACCATACGAGTACACGAGTACGTCGCAAACAATTACACCAGAGGTAGGTATAGTTAGTAGTACCTGGGGGGCATGCAGAGAAGTCGAAACAATACCGTTCAAAAAACAGAAGAAGGGGCACACGTAAAAAGGTAGGTACAGCCAGGTACAGACAGGTACAGGCAGGTACAGCAGCAGTTTGCGGATGAACAGCGACCCGTCATCAACAACAAAACCGATGTATTTGTGGTCGCGATTATACGGAGAACAGACAGGGGTATCTGTGATCAGTATAAGAGGGTATGGGTGTGGGCGGGATTACTTCATTAGCGACTTGAGTTTGTAGTGTATATTATATGTTAATTAATTAATTTCCCATGAAAACGAATTGATTAATTAGTTAAATAAAATTATTATAAATACGTCAGCTGTGAGTTCAACCGATTGAATAGTAGATACTCAACTTTGCAAGTAGTTGTGCTCCGTGTGCCTTGGAGCAAGCGGAATTAACTATTTTACTAAATACGACCATTTGTGATGGTTATTATTCCATCCGAAGGCGCCCGGGGATTGGAGTGGGGATTTGGGTATCATCATACCCCCTCACAGGCGGTTCTTAGCAGGATGCAGCTCACCCTCCATGCGACTCGCCCAATACCTCACGGCGCTTCGCGCTAGGTGCAAACAATGTCTGAATGGCTGGTGAAAACCCAACGTGCTCCGTCCCGGCATTGTAACGATGCGAGGGTCTATGGTCATACGACTACGGTCGGCCGTGCACGACATGAGTACACCCCCCCGCGCGGAGGGTTCGAAAACAAATTGCACATTTTTGTTATAACATTTTGTTCTTGTGTGTGTGTTTTTGTGTGACAGTACCGGAGAGGTCTATGCCCTCACATGAAGTCAAACAATGCAACATCACATCACATCACTCGTTTACGTACGTGCGACATATTGTACATTCCTGGTATTGTTCTGTTTTGCTCCCTGGTTGTACACTGCACGGTCAGTCTGATTCAGTACTACTTGCATGTGCTCATAGTTCAGCGTAGTCTTACCGCTCCACGGCTTACTAATAGCCCGGCATTCCATTATGTTATATATATGGGGGCGTCGAGGACTGCTGTTCATGAATTTTCCGACAGTGGCGTATAGGACATGTACAGCAGAAGAAGGTAGGCAGGCTAGGTGTCAATGACACCAGGCGCGGTCAGTGGTTGGTTTCCCTGGTGGATTGTCGCCGCAAGCGTATACACGAGTGTGGAAGCGTAACACGGGGTCTATCGATCTATCTGCTAAAGCAGGAACCTACCATACATTCGAATCCGCCCAAGCTCGGCGACCTGCGCCTACTACTGTAACACAATATATATATATGCCGAAGCAAGAAAAGAATACGCACTCGACATTCCATGCCGCGGCATCTCCCTCCCCGCCCTCCCCCATGACCTTCTTAGGCCACCGCCTAGTAGTGTTATAGTACTATGGAAGGCTCGGGGGGGGGGGGGGGGGGGTCTCTACCATCCCCTGTGTTCAGTTTTATATAGGTATTGCACAGGCGTAGAGAGAGAGGAAGGTGTCAGGACCCCCCTCGGGGGGGTCCAAGCGTAGTAAGCTGGACAACTTGACGTGGTGAGGTATCGAAAACAATCGTTCGGGCCCTCCTGTTCTGTATCGCAATAAAACAATATGTATTTTATTATTATTCAGTTTCCCTTCCGACGATGCATCGTATCATACGCGTTCCATTCCTATGATATGATTTGCACTTTAATCGAATGTCGTACAATACCTTCCGCAGTGTAGTTCCTCTTCTATGAACGACTTGAATTAAAAATACTCGTATTAGTAGTGGGAACTACAAGGAACTACTGTACTACACAGTAATAAAGTTCCCCATCTCCCAGGCACGCACTACTTCGTGTACTTTCAAAAGGGGATGCATGCAGAGACTCAGCGCAGTTCAGTGACTGGTGTACTGTTGTGTACTGATGATGTGCATTGCTTGGAGTAAGTCGGTGCAGTGGTAGTGTACGGTGATAAAATAAAAGTTAATTTTGAACATTAGGAATGGACCGTTCCTTGATTCGATTGATATATCGTAATCGCCAGACCAACAACAACAACAACAACAACACCCAAACACCATCGAGGGGGCGGGGGGGGGGGGGGTGTACTCATGTCGTACACGGCCGTAGTCATATGACCATAGACCCTCGCATCCCTACAATGCCGGGACGGAGCACGTTGGGTTTTCACCAACCAGGCAGACATTGCTTGCACCAAGCGCGAAGCGCCGTGAGGTATTGGGCGAGTCGCATGGAGGGTGAGCTGCATCCTGCTAAGAACCGCCTCTGAGGCGGACTTGCATATGGACGACAGCCTCCAATGAATCAATTTAATTTCTGGTGTGGTCACTTCCAGTCGGGGGGTTGAACTACGACACAGGAATTTCACTTGTCGGCACGGGCCTCTGCTAGATAAAATCACAGAACGACGCTGTTCTCGGTCTTGCTCCCACTTGTCCCCCTGATCACGCCCGCCGCCGGACCTAACTGGTCCCACATGGCACCCTGCCCCCACTTAGTGACGCAAAAATAGAATTAGCCGCCAGCAGGGCCCACCAAAAGGCATCCTAGCACCCTGCTCCCGCGCGACTTTGTCCCAGTGTTGGGGTTTGGGATTAAATTGCCCGCGGAAAATATTGCGCTCTTCTTTCGGAAAATCGCGACATTGGATTATTAGCGGTTATGGCGGCCGATCTTTCAATCTACCTTGAGATTTGAAGATTGGTCAAGTATTCAATCTCAATCACTAGTTTTTGGATGTCGCCCAAATAAAGCATTACCGTACGTATCACTGGGAAACCTTACGAAACGCTCCCCCACGCTCTACACTCTACAGCCCGCACAAACCACAGTCGGCAAGTAGACACAACCGTCAGAGGGAGCCCTTTGCTGTCTCTTGTACTGTACAGGACACGTAGTAAGAAAACGGACAATAAGAAAGGCAAGCTGAGATTCACAGGAAAACATTAAATCCGGCAGTGGTTATACTGAAATGAGAATAGAACGCACCAACTTTTAAATAAGAAATTATGGAGCTATATATGATACGCGCTGCGAGTATAGAGCATAAAAACCACCTACAGCAGTCGGCGAGATGAAGATTGAGGTTGAGTTCGAGACTGAGATTGCCCCTTTTCCAACAAGAAGATTGCCGAAAAGGTCAAGATTGCCTTTTTTTTCGGGCAATCTTTGTGAACAATTGATCGACACTTGTGCTGTTTCCGGAGGCAACCTCCATCATCATCATCACTGCTTTGTCGACCATAATCGGGGTTTTTCCATCACAACAGCCACAGCAAAAACGGGAACAGCACTGAAACAGCACTGAAACTATTTGCTATTGTATACTGCTGAACCAGTAGCAAGTATTTGTGCCCACCACTACCGCAAGCCCTCTAAGTACAGCAAGCAGTATAACGGTGCACTTTAACGGTGAACTTTATCTACGAGTATTCGGATTATTTGTTGTTTTTTTCCGTCCATTTATTTGTTTCGCCCTTCTTTTCTCTATACCCCTACTCTCGTATGTATACCATCATGGTCGTAACAACTCAGACATGGGGTTACACAGCAGCTGGCAGAGAGGCTCTCTCCTCCCTCTCCTCCCCACTCGTATGGCGCGTGCCTTGCATTTTTATCGCGGGAAGAGACTCCATCAGCCAGCCCTTTCTTCCCTCGTCGACTCTCGTCACATTACGCCTACCCACGCTATCTATGTATCTATGTTCGCGCTCCCCTTCCAGTTTTTCAAAGCAAAAATAGTTCCAAAGTAAAAATATGGCCACGGGTGGGATTCAAACCCAAGGGTAACTCTATAAAAAAATATGCATGTGGTAAAATATTGCCAGGTACTACAACAGCAGTAGTATGCGATGGTGAAACCACAAACCACGTGAAAGCCTAAGCAGTATATGTACGTACTGCTGCTGCTGCTGCCGTAAACCGCCGAGGTGACCGGTATCATGCTGCTGCTGCTTGCTGTAGAAACGAACGGCCTACATTGTAAACCAGCATAGCGCAGTAGGGTTGGGTAAATTAATTATTTATTTTCTGAATTCGGGGAGACGACATATATTCAGGCTGCAACGGCATATATATACTATGACCCAACGATTTATCCATGAAACACACACAAACAACACGCGTACGGCCCAGGCGTGTATCGTTTCGAGAACGCGTCTCGTTAATCAACTGACCTCAATACGGCTTCGAAATGAGTGTTTAGTGCCCATTTCGACGTCAATATGGCTTCGAAACGAGTGTTTAATTTAAGCATTTTTTTTTTGCATTTAGGGCCGGCTGAGGGGGGGGGGGGTCTCGGGATTTTGTTTTTGTGCACCCTTGTGTGGTACAAGTATGATATTTATGTATTTTCTGGATTCGGGGAGACGAAAATAGGGTGCCATTGCAGAAACAGTGCGCACACACACTCTCTCCTAACGGCTTACCGTGGACTGCATCTAGCGCCAGCCTGAGCAACCTTCGCTTGTTCTCGAGCAGAAGAGGCCGCAGCGGCTCCATTTGCGGGCAAAATTCCAACCCGGCCATTACCTCCTCTTCAGCATAGTAGTCGCACGGTACCTCAACAACAGCAGCGCCGGCAGCAGCAGTCCTTGGAAACGTTAGAACACCATCATATTCTTCTATCGTAACGGCCCCTCTCGGACGGGCGACAGCAGTAGTAGCAGTTGAACTGCAGCAGCAGCAACAACAGCAGACGAGCAGGAAGCAGGCGATGCCCGTCTTGGTGAGGAGAAAGGCTGCAGCAGGAGAGGGCCATGCCCCGGCCCAGCCGCAGCACATATTTCGGCCGCCTTTTGCCAGGTGCGTTGCTTGGACCACCACTACCACTGCTGCTGCTGCTGCTGTTTGGTGGGTATTCCCCTGCAAAAACGCTTAGGTTCCATCGCTATTTAAGTACCATGCTGTCCCGTTTTAGGGACAAATTACTTGAAATTAGGCTTAGACATATGTTCATGTATGTGCACAGTGCAGTCCTAACACTTTTGTTGTGGACAAACTATTATTAATAATACTTTTGGAATTTGTATTGGGCCCGTTTTTCAGTATATTGCGGCCACGCCGGCCATTATTTTTTCATCTTTAAAAATCCACGCCCCGGCCAACAGACACAACAAAAAGGAGGGAGCAAGGACAACACATAAATGGAGTGTTAATATTAATGTGGATAAAGCTTATCGGGAAGTAGAAGGAAGTTGTGAGGGGTGGACAAAGGGTGATAGTGGATCTTTAAAATGGGGGTTTTGTCTTGGTAGTAGTAGTGTGACCCTCAGATCGAACCCTAACCCTAACCCTATGCCAGTGGTCAGTGCTTGCTTGGCCAATCAGAGTGCCTAATCAGCTACCTTAGGAAGATCCACTAACAGTGTTTGTCCACTACTGAGGAAGTTAGACTTTGCGCATAGGTTTCCTTCGTTTCCGTGGTTTTCTGCTTTCGGGGATGTTATGAGTCAGTATAGCTTCGGCAGTAATTGACGAGGGGGGGGACATCCATCGATAGATATTGTCAGCGCGACCATACACTGCTGCCGTGCGGGAGGGGACTATTGATATAGATATTGCCGACAGCAACAACAACAGTAGACCGTGGAAGGTTAAGGTTATCTACTGATATGCCAGGTGCAGTATGTAGTATGGTGTCGGTGGCAATAGCCTACTGCTGCTGTGGCGGGATGTATCTATCGATAGCTACAGCAGAAGTAGTAAAGGTAGCTGTGGTTGCGACAAATCGCCGACAGTATAATAATAGACTATGGTACTACTGATGATGATACTGCTGTGTCGATAGATTGATAGATGGATGTTGTCCACCACAATCTGAAGGTATAGATTGTGAAGCGTGTCTATCGATGGCCGTTGCCAGCCACAGTATATTGTTGTGCTAGGCATGTATCGACAGTAAGTATCGATGGCCACTGCTGCTGTCAACTGTCAACCGCAATAGATTGTGCAGAAGAAGCTATCCATCATAATGCATTGCGGAATTCGTGACGTTGTGTAGCGACAACAACGTGACAAGCAATATGCCTCAAGCCCTTGTACAACATTACCGCATGTTAACTCTTCCGAACTATTTGTTTTTGAGTATGTACTTCCACGCGTCAAACCCGCACAACAAAAAGGTGTTGATGTTTAATTATTTATTTTCAGGTGCGGGGGTGCAATCTGGGCAAAACAATAAAATAATTATAGCTCGCATTTCCAATTTTATTATTTCGTACCAGAAATAGAGTTAATTAATCATTTTCGGAGTTCGGGCACACAAAATGGTCCGACGAATTCGGGGGCAAACTACTTGGAATTAGTGTGGGAAATATTTTTCAGTTCTGAATGGGCAATAAACGGCAATTAGTTGGGTTACACGAGTAGAATTCGAGAGTATACTTAAGTACGTTTTCGTCTCTTAAAATAATACCGTATGATTTGCCCGTTTTTGGGTTGTGCCGAAATATTTCTTGAAAAATGCGAAAAACAATATATCGACAATTATTTGTTCGAACAAGGTATTGTGGTTGTTCGTTGTTTCCCCGATATAATTTGTTCCGGACAATACGACGAGTACGCAGCCATCTCTGGGCAATACTTTCACTTCATCCACTCACTGTTACATACAGCAAAGAAAGGTACATTGTGCCACTCAAGTATCTGCTAAGATTACATTCATCCCTACGCTATCTATCGGTGGACAGCGTGGCCAGACTACGTATTGTGGTTAACAATGGCCACCATATAGACAGGCACTGTTTGAGGTTATTGTCGCAGCAATGTTCTATTTGATGTATTGATGTATATTGTTCTGGCTGTACTGTAAGCACTTTCCGACATAATCTACCCCATGATTATACTTATTTGTCTATTGCCGAACACATCAAAACGTTTTGTTGCCGACCTTAACAATGATAGACATAGTGATAGACATCGTGATAGCCATAGTGATAGACATAGTGATAGACATGGTGATAGACATGGTGATAGCCATAGTGATAGCCATAGTGATAGCCATAGTGATAGACATAGTGATAGACATAGTGATAGACATAGCCTTGCCGTGGTAATGCATTAGTCCGTTAGAGTACTTACTGGTAAAAGGTTAACCGATCACCTACCCAATCTAAGCCTTATAACACTCCCTCCCGTGGACAATGGTCAAATGACTAAGGCAAGCAACAAATCAGTACCCCCCCCCCCCCCGGAACGGACCGGATATACGGGTCGACGCATTTGACCAACACGCGGTTCCTATTTATGGGGATCCATAATAATTAATTGTTTTCAGATTATTGACATGAGGAAATTCACCTTTTAGAACTGCACTGTCTAAAACTACATATTTCACTCTAATTCCAAGTGTTTTGTCCCCACATCCGGACTGCAGTACTACAGGAGTTAAAAACAAAATTCATGGTGGTCCTTGGGTGGTCGATAGATTCGGATTCACGACCACTTCATATTAGCCCATGTCCTGCCATCGACGCCATTTGTTAAGGCATTAGTCCGTTGGGCTATTGGTAGAAGGTTAACTGGCTACCAGTACCTCCAACGGAATAATGCCTCACTAATGCAAGAACACCAGTATTGTATTGCCTGTTTGGTCGACAATGCCAACAACAATAGATTGTGAGGCGTGTCCATCGATGGTCATTGCCAGCCACAACAACAGCAGATTGTACGAGGTGTCTCTATCGGTATAGCAATTGCCGACGGCAACAGATTGTGAAATCCATCCATCGATACCCATTATTCACCACAACAGCAGTACAGTACGGGACACCTAATAAGAAACAGGGAATATGGTCCAGGCTGGATTTCTTATTTGAGATAGGGTCCTTTCTACACTAATTTCAAGATAACGACTCCCGAATTTCGTTTTTCCCTCAAAATCTCGGTCTGGCTTTCTTATCAGCCTGTTTCTTATTAGGTGCCCTGTACTGTATGCAAGCTACCCATCGATAAATAAATGTTGTCCACCACGATACAATCTGCTGGATATCCATCGATGGCCGTTGACGGGCCCCCCAATAGATTATTAATAGTCAAGTAACCAATCCCAATAGATTGGTCACGTAACCAATCGATAGACATTGCCGACGACATCACGCCCATCCATTGCGCCATATTGCAGTATCATTGCTCTGCCATGGCCATTATTGTCTATTGTCCAGGGTGTGGCCTTTCGGTTGACTATTCGGATTTTTCGGCTTCAGTGTTTTCAGCAGCAGCTATTCCTGCAGATTGTTTTTCAGCAGGAAATGTGCGAGGGTATTACCTACTGAGCTATAGGGGTAAAAGATCGATCGATTACCCAGCCCAGGGTAATCCTTACAACACTCTCCCCCCCTCTGTACGGCGGGATATTTGGGACGTCGGTACCGTATACGGCCGTACGTTGACCTACCCGCTCCGTTTCAATACCTGGGGAACCAGGGAGACGTGTTTTTTGGGGACGCACGCGCAAGCGTTTCTATAAAAGAACCGTTCGAAGTGAGATTCGAACCCGTGTCCTCGACGACGTCAAATGTGAGGGTATTACCTGCTGAGCTATAGGGGTAAGAGATCGATCGATTACCCAGCCCAGGGTAATCCTTATAACATAGGGGGCCCAAAAGACGCAGGTATACTTTTGTTTTTGGCTTTTGCCCAAAACGAAGCTTACTCCACGGACATAACACAACGTTTTGACCACTATTCTGTAAACGCCTTCCCCGTCGCCCGCTCCTCCCCAGATGGCCGAAAAAATGGTATAAACGTTGTGTTACGTATGTCCGTGGAGTAAGCTTCGTTTTGGGCAAAAGCCAAAAACAAACGTATACTTGCGTTTTTTGGGCCCCCTACCGTACCTCCGTGGTATCCCCGGGAACGACTTTGCTCTAAAACTAATCGCCCTCCCGCGGAGGAGAGCACGATAAAACGATGTTCTCGACACCCCCGCCACAGACTCACTCGTATGTAGCACGTTTCCCCGCGGCCGCGTGCCGATAACAGCGATGTCGGGTCTCAACAACATCTACGTACGATCTCGTCTGCCATGGAGGTGGCTGGGACGGCACTCGGCGCTGACCGCGCACATAACCAGCGGACCGAGGCCCCGACGGGGCGGGTGACCGCACACGCTTCGAAGAAACAGGCAGAGGAAACAAAAACCGCCGTTGACGGCAGGTGTCTTATTGTGTGCCAAACCATTAAAAGCCTTCCTTATCGCATCCAACGTGGCGTGCACCCAACGTGGTGTACGGTCGGGTCCGTTGCCATCAAACCAGGGTACACGACGTAGACAGTTACAGTGGGAAGCTGTTCGTTGACCACCATCCCAACCAGCTCCAACGCCACACCTTTACCCCCGGGGCCACAACGCGCTCGCTCCCCGTCACTGCCGACACTAGGGCCAGTAAGCGATTGTGCATTTGAAGACAAGAGGGAGGAGACGCGTGCTACGATAGAGGCATATGGAGTACAGCGGGGGTCCCCCAATAAGGCGGTCTGAGTATGATAAGGCGGTATCCCGATATAAGGCGGTCTGAGTAAGGCGGTAGACGAATGCTACGATAGAGGTGCACCGTGATTTTTCTGAGCTCCTCACTTGCGGAGCTCCATACTTCACCCAAAAAACGATTTTGGAGGAAACCAAAAGTGCTACCGACCAACAATCCCATGAGCTAGGTATACTATCGAAAATATGGCAACAAAATTATGAAAGTCCGACGAATTTGGGTTAAGGAGCCTTTAATAGGTCATTCAGAAAAAAAAATCAGCCAAAAGTGCTACCTCTATCTTAACACCCGTCGGTATCCCGATATAAGGCGGTCTGAGTAAGGCGGTATCCCGATATAGGACGGTCAAAACATTTGGCGCGACCGAGGAATGGCACTCATAACCTGGAACGAATATGGCGGCTTTCCTCTACAAGGCGGTCATATATCGCTGTGGCATACCACCGCCTTATCGGGGGACCCCTGCTGTTCGTACTGTTGCACTTTTTGGCTCATAAATTTTCTGAATGACAGGGGGCTTCTTAACCCATACAGAACTGAAAAAACTGTCCCACACTAATTCCAAGTATTTTGTCCACAAATTCGTGGGACCAGTTCTGAATGATTTGTCAGAATTCCATTATTCTCATCCAATATTGAATATGTTTCTGTATACGACATGGCGCGTGCTACGATAGAGGTGCACCCTGTTTTTTTTCTGAGCTCCTCACGTAAGGAGCGTCATACCCCACCGAAAAAATGATTTTGGAGGAAAATAAAAGTGCTGCCGGATGAGAAATCTCGTGACCGAAGTATACCCTGAAACATTATTCGTCACAAAAATGATGAAAAAACGACGAATTTGGGTTAAGGAGCCCGATCGTTCAGAAAACGATTTAGCCTAAAAGTGCTACCTCGACCGTAGCACGCGGGTATGATATGTAATTGTTAACCGGGTATGATATGTAGCACTTTTAGTTCCCTCCAAAATATGTTTTTAGTAGATGTATAGAGCTCCCTAAGTAACCACAACACCCTAAGGAAAAATAAATGGTACCACTATGTCCATAAATATAAGCATCGTTTGTACATAAATATTTCATAATAGCGGTCCTTCTATTTATGTACAGAGTGGTACACCTCTACCGCAGCATGCGTCAGGAGGAGTGAAGGAGCGGAAGGACGGGGGTGGAGCGGCGGGCGGGTCGGGTAGACGGTGAGGGGCGAAAATAATTATATGGAGGGAAGGGGGGATGGCAAAGGAGCGAGGGAGACGAGAGGGGTATCGAGGTGGTCTCGGTATCGGGGGGGGGGGCGGAAGATGAGGGAGGAGGGGCGGAGTGACAGGGACAGGAGAGAGACTGAAGGGAGCGGCAAGGAGAAGAAGGAGAAGGAGTGGAAGGGACGGAGAAAGAGGAACGGGAGATAGACGAGGCGAGGGGAATGGAAGCTGAACGAGGCGAGGGGAGGGGGGGGGGGAAGAACAGAGGTACCACACGGGTGAATGGAGGCGCAAGGAGAAGAGAGTGGATTAGGCACAGTGACAGAGGGAAGGGCGCCGGGAAGCGGCGTATGGATGAGGGCGCACCGAGATTTTCCCGCCTGGTGGACCCATGGCAGGGGAAGTATGATATCGGCGGCGGGACCCCAGGCAGGTCCCGCCGCCCGTCCTCCTCTACATCGTGGCCTTGAGCAGTTTAGGTCGCCTGTGATAGGAGAGACAGACGCGCCAGCCTTGCAGGCGTCAGGTAGCAGCACAACGCGGGGCACTCGGGATTATCAAGCGAGTGGCGGGACGACCGGCGCACCAGCTGTATCCCTCGAGGCGACTGTACCGTCGGTGGGACCAGCGCGGCAGACGGCTACGGCGACGTGGATCAGCCCGGGGGGTCGGGATGACCACACTACCGCGCTGGTAGAACTCCAACAACAGGAGGCGTCAGGCACGCCACGAATGGGATAAAAAAACTGGTTCTCCGTTGCCCCCCATCGTGAGGCGTAGAAAGTGGCGGTCTGCTTCAGGTGGCAGGCTTTCACCACGGCCACATTCACAGTCGAGGCACCAATCGCCTGCGTCACATCATCGGGGTTCGGGCAGGGACACGAGGGGGGGAGGGGGGGGAGGGGTGACAGCGCACGCAAGAGGAGGCACCCTTGGTAAACATTCTAGGGTGTAGCCGACGGTCTACAGGGGGCGACGCGGCCGCGTCAGAGACCTAGGATCACTTTCGCCGAGGTAACCCAGAACTACCGCTCGACGCCACTCACCGTCGCAGGCGTTTTAGGCTGGATTGAGGAGGCGAGGGGGCAGGCAGAGCGGTAGAGACGGCCAGTATCAACGGGCCGCCTCGCCACACCAGCGTCGTAGATAATAGACTGCTTCAAGCCCACCATTGGCGGAGACAGGACCACAGCCGGAACCCTCGGCTGGCGGGGGGGGGGGGGGGGTACTCATGTCGTGCACGGCCGTAGTCATATGACCATAGACCCTCGCATCCCTACAATGCCGGGACGGAGCACGTTGGGTTCTCACCAACCAGGCAGACATTGCTTGCACCAAGCGCGAAGCGCCGTGAGGTATTGGGCGAGTCGCATGGAGGGTGAGCTGCACCCTGCTAAAAACCGCCCCCAAGGCGGACTTGCATATGGACGATAGCTTCAAAGAGTTAATTTAATTTCTGGTGCGGCCACTTCCGGAGACAGCAATGGGTTTTACTATGTAACTGCCTCGCGGATGCCTTACCATATTAACACTACGTGATACGACCATTCCCCTTGTGCGGAGCAAAGGTTCTCCACCCCGCACAAATGATCTACTCGACCGCCAGCTTTGGGGACCGCCAAAAAAAAAAAAACAACAGCACCCTGGTTGTCTAGTTCACGCCGCGAGTGGCGTGTTTTACAGCGTCGTTGCCAACCGACGCCAACCCAACCTATAAATATATAATATAGAGACAGGACCACGGTCGGAACCCTCGGCTGGCGGGGGGGGGGTATGGGGGGGAATGCGCACAGCGGACGACCTACCGAGAAGTGCAGAGTGTGTAGGTAGCATTGATAAGAGGACTCCAACAAGAGCGTCTCGACGTTCCAGATCAGCGCCTCACAGAGGAAGAGGGCCAACACCCATGGACGCGGACAGAGACAGAGCCCTCCCCAGGCGGTCGGGTGGCGTAGGCAGCTCTGGAGGCACAGTTACGACCAACACCCATGGATTTAAGACAGAGATATACCCCTCTTCAGGCGATCGAGCAGCGTGGGAAACTCTAGAGGCACCATTACGACCGCTCGAGTTGCTGGTGATGGACAGGGGGGCCCTACCACTGGGCCCTCTAGGGAAGGTGGCGTGTGAGAGAGAATGCGCTGCCCGGTGAGGGCCGCTGGAGCTTTGAAGCCAACTTCCCGCCTTCGTTACCACGGGGGGAAACACCCGGATTTCAATATGCCCACCGCAGAATATGTGTTGACGCGGAAGGTTACCCTCTAGGGAATCCATGCCCGCGGCGCAAGGGGGTGTGGCGTACAACAGAGCGAGAGGATGGGGAGGTGGGCGGGAGGGGGGAGGCCAAGCCGGTAGCAGCATAACTCCCCGAAGGAGATCTGTGCAGGGTGCAGCGCAACGAGATTCACCCGCAGCCCAGAGAGTGGCAAGTATTGAAAAGCGGAGGATTCCAACAAGAAAACCTGTTGAAGGGGGTATCTCCACTACTAGGACGAGGGCGAGTACACGGGAAAATGGCAGGTGGGGGGGAACCTCGGGGAGAAACGGGGAGCGGGGGGATTTTTACATGGAGGCGACCATCGGAAGACCCAGCTCCCCCTCTGGCGACGGCGCGGCTGCTGCCTTCAGAACCAAGAACGAGGACGGTCTTGGCACCACCACCGATGTCGGATGAACCACCTGGGAAGGTGCCGCAGCTTCAGAGGGAAAAGCCGCCACCATCGGCTACGCCTGTCACATCCTCCTCGTCATTGGTGCCGCCGTCTCTAGGGGATACAATGGCCGCAGCATCATTTTCGTCGCCCAGGGGGTGTCTTGCCGCCCTCAGTTGGACCTTCGGAAGCTTCGTTGCTTGTCACATTGGCGGGCACCACAGAGGCTATTGCGTAGCACCTTACGCCGCCTGTAAAAGGGGAGAAGCTGGCGCAGCCACCACTGCCGCTAACACCGTCTTGGCAGTCATCGCCCACTCACACTCCGGGAGGGAATAAACACCACAACATCTTCATACGGCACCGGCCTCCCAGCCACCGCCACCGTCGCCGCAAGAACCGCTCTCGACACCGAGAGAGTCGTTCGTCCCTCACCGCTACTCCTTGACTCCGGAGGTGGTCCTAGCGCCAGAGCCGTCCCAGTTGATGCATTCATCGACCTTGCCGCAGGTGCGGCCACTGACACTGCAGCAGGTACCGCCTGTGACCCCGATACAGAAACCTTCGCCCACGACGTCGCCGGTACCCCCGACGACCCTGCTGCCGGTGTCGTCGCCGACATTGTTACGATAGAGGTAGCACTTTTGGCTGGATTTTTTTTCGGAGTGACGGAGCTCCTTAGGGCCCGAATTACGGAGTATAAAATAAATTCAATTTGGGAAAAAATAAAATTCAAATTCGCTTTTCATTGGTCAACACACGCACCAGCACCAAATATTATGCCCCAAGATCCTAATCTTTGGTGCTGGTGCGTGTGTTGACCAATGGAAAGCGGATTTGAATTTTTTTTTTCCAAATTGATTTTTTTTTCTTCTTCGTTAAAACGGGCCCTTATCACCCAAAACCATCGGAATTTCGCTCTTGTGGTGCTGGATTTTTCTCGTGGTGTACTTACTTAGGCCATAAGCTTTGTTTATCGGGTATATGCAGTAACACTTCTTGTTTTCCTCCAAAAGGCGTTTTTGCGTGAGGTGTTGTAGAGCTCCTCGAGTGACCAACCTCAGAGAAAACAAATGGTGCACCTCTACCGTAGCATGCGTCCCTTTTAGTACTGTCACCGACCCGGCTGACGGGGTCGTCGCCGACACCGCCGCTATGGCTGTCGCTGCCTCGGACACCAACGATGGAGACAGGTGCGGAAACCGTGCCTGCGGCCGCATCGGCGCAGTCTCCACTCCGATTCCCATCGCCGACACCCTCAGGTCCACGGCAGCCGGGCAGGGAAGAAGAAGAAGAAGAAGAACCATGCAGCGTGTGTCGCGAAGCGTTAGGTGGCCCACACATGCACCTTGTTTGTTGTTGCACTCGCAGTCTCCATTTACTGTGTTTTTTGTGCTCTCCGCGCTAGGGCCGAAACTGACTTGGGGTGCCCCGTATGTCAAACGACCGCAGTAGTAGACCAGTCTCACCAACGAGCGCTGCAGAAGCACAGCGGCGCAGGACGCATGGTACGGTAGCCTGCATGCAGGTGCACCATGTACTTTCTGAGGGTGGTCACTTGATTATATTGATTATAGTATACGAGCTCTATACCTGCAGTAGCCTGCACACTGATTTTGGAGGAAAACACAAAATCCTACCCGATAAACAATTCCATGGGTGAACTATACAACGAAAACAATTTGATGTACAAAAAGGGAAATCCGACGATTTTGAGCTAAGGCGCCCCGCCTTTCCTAAAACGTTTCAGCCAAAAAAAGGTATACCTTGCTACCTCTACCGTAGCACGCGTCCAAGGTACTGTGAGCGGCCTTAAGAAACGGCCCGAAGGGGAATGTCGGAAGTGAAGGGGAGGGGCGGCACGAAGGGTGAGGTTTGCCGTGGGAGGAGAGGCAGCAACGAGTAGCCGCGTTGTCTGCAGCATATGCAAAGGAGTCGTGGAGGGCCGGACCTGCTGTATGTGCAGGTGGCATGTTCATGCTCGTTGCGCTTCCGCTGTGCGCTTGGGTTCGTGGATGATTCAGCTCATGGCAGAACCGGGCCGACTGCGTACGATCACATGCCCGAACTCGACCTCATAGTCAGTGCGCCAACACATTGCTTTGGGTCCCCACGTGGCCCAGATACGCACCACTTTGAAGGCTTCGAGCCTGGCGAATAGAGTGCTGATAACGCAAGGGTCCCTTTATATGCTCAATGGCTCCTTCCGGAGGCGATCACGGCGCAGGAAGTGGTGGCCTTGACAGGAATTGCAACGACGCCAGGGGAGGCGGACGCGGAGGAGGACGGACGCGGTGCGTCTGCTCTGCGACAGAGCATTCGAATGCCATGTGGAGCGTGTGTGTGGTGATAACATGGAGATATCATACGTACTGTAGTAACAGGTTCGCCTTCTCGAGCTGGGCCGTCCATCCAAGGTGCACGCTGAACACTGCCGAGGAGGCTGTTGATGCAAGCAAGGACAGGCTCGGGGTTTCAGTGATTTTTGTTTTTCACCATCCCATGAATTATCTTCGCAATTGTATCCCTCTCCCTCCATAGTCGTAACTCAGTCCGGGGTCACAAAGCAGGCTCTTCTCCCTCCTCCCCACTACGGTTCGTGCCTTGATTTTTATCGCGCAGAAGGTTCAGTATTCCCAATGCTCGTCGATTTTCGTCGATTTTTGCTAACTTACGCTCTCGCGCTTTCCGCTACGTAGTCAAGATTTGGTTTGCGAGAAAAAGTTCCTATGAGCATGCACTCGGGGGGGGCTCGAACTCACGACCTCCACTCTAGCAAGGACGAGATCCACCTGCCATTCCACCAAGGACGCTGGCTCGATTGGGGAGGTCGAACGAGCCAGGAGGGGCGCAGTTCACTTGGTGGGCTTCCTTCCTACCGCGGCCCCACCACATCAGAGGATTGATTGTGCTACCGGTGAGGACGACAGCCAGCAGCTCCGCATAGCGCGGCTTTGGGAAGACGTGCCGTCAAGGGCAGGTGACGAGGGGAACGAACGAGATGGAGGATGGCGAATGCGAGGCAGACCGCGGTAACAGAGTCGGGGGACGAACCATGATCTTACTGCGGACGGGCCCTGGATGACTCGATCGACAGTCCAGGAGGCATGATCGCACCATTACAGATACCGTGCGGCGACAGACCATGGAGGGCGGGCACACGACCGAACTGTATCCTGGAACGTTGCAGATGGTATTGCACTCAGGAATGTAGACCCGCGGTCTTGCCTGGCGTGCCCACAGATAGACTTCTAAGTGCTGCAAATAGCCCGCCGTGTTTCTGCGATATGATTCCGTGTCAAAACAACCCAAAACCAAACACATGGATAAATAGCTTTGACTGGAGAGAGCGACCTCCAGTATCGCTCGCTAGCAGGGGTAATTGAGTCTTGACTGGAGAAAACGACCTCCAGTGTCGCTCACTAGCAGGGGTGAGTGGCAAGCGGTGCTGAAGCGACGGCCGCCATTCCTCGTCGCCCCACGTAGGGTAGGGGCGGGCACATGAGAGCAATCGTCAAGACAGCGATTCGGACACGGATCCTCACATCCCACTCCCCACGTAAATCGCCGGTGCTGCCTGAATACCCCATTCCAGTACCGGTTAGAAAATGTTTCGGACGGCCCCCGACCACCGGAACACACTCCCGAGAATATTGCCCGTGCTGGAGTCAAAATAGCAAAAGAACGAACGTCGTTCGGGAGACTGTTGGAGTCAAGCGCCTCGCGCGTCGTGTGTAGACGGTAGTAGCTTCTCCGACTACCCACGAGGTTCCAATCCGTGACCCCTTAAGACTTGCACCGAACGTTCTCGGGGACGAAAGGTTGGAGCTACTGCCTCAAGTAGCGTGGAAAATATGTTTTGCAAATCTGTCTTGTGGTACACCATGATTTTCGCTTTCATCCCAAGTTACTCCTGGCGCCATCGCGCAAAGATTCCCGTACGCGCGCTGATGCCGACGTATGTATGTAAGCCAAACCTCCTCTGGATTGTTCAGTTCAGCCTACATCCCTACATCAGCACACGCCCTCGAACACGGGTCCCCTCACACTCAACTAAAACGCAAAGAAATAAACTAAGAAAACAAAAACGCGCGCGAGTTAAGTCGCCGAGCTAACTATTGCGACCTCGCGCGTAAGCAAGCAGATCCGAGCCCTCTGCGAAAAGCCGCCATGCGGATTCCAAAGTTGTACGGGGGCAAATGACATGGCATCCGCACTCCGCGCACCCCCCCCCCCCCCCCCCCCCCCGCCCACCTCTCACCCCCTCGAAATTAGGAACCAACCTCCCTACACCCCTCACTCCCTCGAAAATAGGAAGCAACCTTCCTACACCCCTCACCACCCCCCACCCGCAAAACAGGAATCAATTATAGGCTGGCGCGGTTTTACATCCCCATGCCCCCCATCCCCCCCATGCCTCCCATGCCCCCCATGCCGCCCATCGGGGGTGGGCCGCCGCCGCCGGGCGCCTCCTCTGCGGGCAGGTCCGTTACCATGGCCTCCGCGGTCATGAGGAGAGCGGCGACGCTCTGGGCATCTACCAAGGCAGTACGCACAACCTGCGTAAGGAGAGCGGGAAGCGAGAGAGTGGCCGGTGTGTCGGCGTGGGGGTGAAACGGTTAAAAACGCCTTTGTGTCTCTTGATACGGGGGGGGGGGGGCAGAGAAAAATTAGAACCTACGACCTGAAAACCAAAACAACAACAAAAAAAACAGGGATCTCCCTTTAAGTTGACACACCACACGCCACGACCCAAAAAAAAAAAACAACAACAGGTACGTATCTCCCTAAGTTTGCACGACACACGTACTGTATGTAGTTCTGAATTGTATATTTCCTCGTGATAGTCGTCGTACATACATGTATTCTTATCCTTGGATCCTTTTGGGGATCTGGGTGAAAAAGCTTTCGCGCAATCAAAGTATACCAGGTACAGTACAGTAGAAGCCGCCATGTGGATGTGTTTTACGGTACGCTTGCATCCAGGGAGCCAGTGTGACAGACGCGACATACACAGCATGATGGGACACATAAGATTGAGTACTGAGGCTATTTAAGGGGTGTATAGGGGCGTTCATGAGTTAAACTCGAATGCGAGAAAGCGAGGGCAATCTTGCCATACGGTATGTTAAACTGGCACCACCATAGCGAACGACACGCAACACGCTACAGTTGCAGCTACAGTGAGACAGACATCAGGTACGCTTCTTTGCAATACCACCACCGCGCTTAGGACGACCAGACTACCAGGCATCAATATCACAGTAGAAGAAGCGCATCACAATATATGTAGGGATAAACCAATCGGAAATGTGACGACAATGAACAGCGGCGGGCTACCAGTTACCAGTTACAAATTACCAGCAGCATGTTTCACTTCCAAGCTTATCAAGTCATCACATACCGTAATTCGATAACAACAAAAACACACACACAGACGAGGTGTCCTTTGACCTTGTAGAAATACACCCACGATTTGAAAACAAGCGAAAAACAAAAAAGCCTAGACATCCCCGCGAGAGCTCAATGTTCATACAGGA
This sequence comes from Saccharina japonica, assembly GCA_008828725.1. Taxonomy (NCBI): domain Eukaryota; class Phaeophyceae; order Laminariales; family Laminariaceae; genus Saccharina; species Saccharina japonica. The sequence continues at coordinate 444,041 of MEHQ01001196.1, read as the reverse complement.
CCGCACTTTTCCAAGTCCACAGGCGACTTGGACAACAGCGGCACGAACCGACTCGTTCCTTCTCCACTCCACCTCTACGCCAACAAGCGTACACAAGCGCGTATACTACAGTAGTATACGCTGATCCGGGAGGGGGGGGGCGTGGGTGTACTTCATTTTCATGCATGGCCGTAGTCGAATGACCATAGACCCTCGCATCCCTACAATGCCGGGACGGAGCATGTCGGACTTTCATCACGACCAGGCAGACATTGCTAGCACCAAGCGATCGGGGGGGGGGGGCGGGGGCAAACGCCATGATGCATCGAAACCCGTGCTATCTATCTAAATATGTATACCTTGGTGGGGTCGATGATTCCTGCGGCGATCATGTCGCAGTATTCGCCGGTTGCGGCGTTGTGGCCCCACTGCGGGTTGTCGCTCTTGAGCAGCTCTCCCACCACCACCGCCCCCTCCGCGCCAGCGTTCATCGCGATCGTGTGCACGGGTGTCCTGCGATGTTGAATCGGAAAGCACGTCTCCACATCAGAATAGCCGCAATCGCGCTCCTTGCCCTTTCGATTAGAACAGACGCTCTTCTCTACTACTCTTGCCTACCAGATACCTTGCGTAGTCCCGGTCCGCGCTTGACCATGCAAACCGTTCTGAAAATCGTTTTGAAGATCGTTCTGAAAATCGTTCTGAAAATCGTTCTGAAAATATTTCTGAATATCGTTTTGAAGATCTTTCTGAAGATCGTTCTGAGGGAAAAGGGTCTTAAGGTTGGCAACGAGCGACTAAAAAGCGGGGCAGTGTTGATGAATGGCGCCTCGAGGAGAATCAACCCAGGTCCGCTCCTCGCGGCCGGCCCCCCGCGCTAACTTTTCCAAACTAAAAGTTCCAATTCAGTCACGTAGTTTCTATGTATGACGAAACATGTGGCTGGTTCAAAATGCTGCAGTATCGTATGCCCGCCGTGCGTGCCGTGCCAAGGCCGGTGCAGCGTGGCCTACATGCTATGGTGAAACGGCAGTACGCAAAGACACGCTTGCTGACTATCAAGCACCTGGTACCTAGTAGGATGGTAGGATGTTTAGGAGACCTCTCACCTCAGCGCCTTCTCGATGATCTCTACACCGATCCTGACGTCCATGTTGGTGCACGAGGCCTTGGTAGCCTGCTCCGCCAAAAAAGAGGTGCGCGACAATATTAAAAAAAACGGAACAAACATATTGAGCAACTCGTACACGAAACATATAAAAGAGGAAAAAAAACAAATGAAAGCATGCAATGCCCAATAAAAAGATGAATTGGAGAGTGACACACACAGCGCACGGTCAGTGAAACCAGGCCGCACGCACAGCAACGACGGCTTCCAAAATACAAAAAATACAAGGGGGGAAAAAAAAAAATGATGGTGAATAGGAAAAACCGTTCTACCGAGAGGCTACGTAGGTGAACTGCGTGCGAAGGGTGAATACTTGTAAAATTAAAAAAAAAAAAATAGCTGTGAGATCGAGGATTTCGTCGAAACTCATATTTGATTTATGAGTTTCGACCATATTTGCAAGTTGAGTGTGATACTTCGATCGCATGTACTTACGGGTTTGATATGTGTGTATCACATGATCCCCTCGATGGCTGCTTCTCTGGCCGCTTTTTATAATCCCCCCTTGCTGAGCTCTACCGGGGGTGTGATAAACAGCCGACACGAGCACGTCTGGGCACCCAAATGCCGCGCCTCCCAAAGCGCCGATCCTACAGTTAATAAAGCACGCCTCCCTGCACGACTACTACTTTCCACGTCCTCTTTCCGGGGAAAGAGAGCACCGTCCCCTCCCCCTCCCCCTCCCACTAAACGACGCACTCCACCTCTGAGTATAGCACAAGTGTGATCGAAAATATCGGTATGTCTGACCCCGTAACGTCTGGCCAGCTGGAGCAGCATTGTCTGTTTTGCGTGTTCTACCAATGTACAAGCACCATCCCGTGCTGTTATCCATTTGGTAGTTCCACCCACGCAATGAACCAATGGCTACCATGAAAAAAAATATCAACCAATAAAAAAAAACAAGCACACATAATAGAACCAACACGCCTCATTCTCTCTGACAAACACACAAACCACGGAATATTCTCGGAAGGTTCCCTCTCTCATAACAATAATCCTCTCCTTTGCGCGTCCGCAAAAAGTTCAAATGTACCTTGTATACCTTATTTTTACGGTCAGAATGGTAACTTATACCTTATATTTACGATTAGAATGGTAAATTATACCAGTACCTTATATTTACGATCAGACATGTAACGGTTAAGATAGAGAGAGGGTGACACACGTCACTGCCTGCGCACCTCGAGTTGCCGAGACGCCCACAAGAGGGCGCTGCCGCCCCCAGGCACGATGCCCTCGGACACCGCCGCTCGGGTAGCGTTCAGGGCGTCCACGAATCGGTCCTTCTTCTCCCCCACCTCCACCTCAGAGCTGCCGCCCACCTAAAACAAGATGAAGAAAAAAAAAAGTGAAGAAATATCAAAAACACAAGAAAAAAAAAAAACAACAACAATCATAAAAAATATGCTCTTAAGGAAGAAAAAAAACGTGAGAACAGATCGGGAACAGAAGAAAACAAAAGGAACAAGAAGAATAAAAATATGCTCGCAAGGAAGAAAAAAAACGGTTTGGATGTCGATCATCACTAAAAAAATTGAAACACACGAAGAAAAAAAATGGCACAAGAATAAAAAGAAGCTCGCAAACAAATAAGAACGGTTCGGATGTCGATCATTACTTGGGGTACCTATTCGACACTTCTCGTGCAGTTTTTTCAAGGGGGAACATAGTAATCAGGACCAAATATGCTTAGTAGAAATACTGGTATATACAGGTTTTTGTGCATGTCATGGGTCCTGATTACTATGGTCACCCGTATCGATAGGTATCAGAATTAATCAGAATGAATACGTTTAGTATGGCGCTAGAGAAAATACGAAAGAGCGGCAAGAAGGGTTCGGTCACGTTTCAGTAGTGCCTGTAAGTACACCTCATGGTGCAGGAAATAGAGCCCAAAAATGTGTAGCGCGTGTATGTTTGAGCTCATATACCATTGATGGTATGATTCCTTGGCTGTCTGACTGACTGCTGGAATAATGATGTCGGTTACTCGCACTCATGGACAACGAAGCCGGGGAAGATGGCGGTGGGGCACGTAACTTGCTCCAGGGTGAAATAAAGCTAATTAGCTAATGAACTAATCTTGCGAAATGGGGAGAACAATATGCGTAGCTGCGTGCCCTACCAGGATCTGCTGTTGGTGCTTGCAGTGTGCCTACCGCTGATCGTGCGTAGGACCAAAGCTGACACCCCCACAGTAAATATACTGCCGTTGCATGCGGTGGGTGTGCCTGCCGCTCATCGTGCAGAGGGCTATCATACAGCAAAAGCTAACTGTTGGTGACCGTAAGCATAACTGTTGGGTATAAGGCAAACCCTACTACTTCGTAGCCTACCTTACACTGTCATCAAGATAATAAGACAACACACCCTTAATACTGTAATCAAGATAATAATACCTTATACTGTAATCAATATAATAAGACCTTATACTGCAATCAAGATAATAAGTCCTTATACTGACGTCAAGATAATAATACATTATACTGTCATCAAGATAATAAGACCTTATACTGATATCAAGATGATAAGACAACACACCCTCATACTGTAATCAAGATTATAAGACCAAGGAATGCCTCGACAGCGGGGGAGAGTGCAAAACGCAGAACGACATATAAGTCGATGAAAAGACATCGACGACGAGTTATTTCCAGAGCCACCATTCTGGTCGACGACATTATAAATATAAAGGCAATTCGACGCAGAGGGTGCGCTATCCTATCATATCACTTGAATACAGAGTATGCAGTGCTCACGCAGCGCTAATGCTCCAGGCTAGTAAGTTATCCTTTCTCCATGATCATAAGGTGGGTTAATTTCTGCCCAAAGCAGCAAGAGCAGCAGCAAGAGCAGCAGTAAGAGCACAAGCAGAGCACAAGCAGAGCACAAGCAGAGCACAAGCAGAGCACAAGAGGCAAGAGCCTACCTTGATGACAGCGACACCGCTGTGGAGCTTGGCCAGACGCTCCTGCAGCTTCTCCTTCTCGTAGTCGGACTTGGTGCGCTCGATGCTTTCCCTCAGGAGGTTGCAGCGCTCCTCGATGCCATCGCGAGCACCTTGACCGTCCAGCACGATGGTGTCATCCTTCGACACCTTGACCTGTACACACCACACCACAGATGCAACGTAAGGCAAGGCAAGGCAAGGCAAAGGTAGGGTAAGATAGGGTAGGGTAGGGTAGGGTAGGGTAGGGTAGGGTAGGGTAGGGTAGGGTAGGGTAGGGTAGGGTAGGGTAGGGTAGGGTAGGGTAGGGTAGGGTAGGGTAGGGTAGGGTAAGGCCACGAAGCGCAAGGCAACGAAGCGCAAGGAAAGCGGGTTGAGGCAAGGCGAAGCAATGCAAGGCAAGATCCGTGGATGCCACCGTCCCCGCACCAGGCATGAAATAAACCCGTATATACCAACATGTAAACCGAGTAAACATAAAACCCAATGTGTGCACGCTCCCCGCAGCTCTTGAGAACTAATACGGAGTCATGCATGCCTGCCTGTGTGCGCAGCTGCATGGAGTGACGACTTACCAGCTTGCACGTCCCGCACTGCTCGGGGGTGACCTCCTCCAGCTTCAGGCCGACCTCCTCGCTGATCACCTGGCCTCCCGTGAGGACGGCGATGTCCTGCAACGTCGCCTTGCGGTTGTCTCCGAACCCGGGAGCCTTAACCGCGCACACCTGCTCACCACAACAAAAGCAGACAGAGCAAGACAAGAAGAGTGGCACCAAAGCGACCGGGGAGGGACAGCACAGAGGCAGCGCGGAGACAGCAGAGTGACCGGAGAGGGACAGCAGAGAGACAGCAAAGCGACAGCAGAGAGACAGCAAAGCGACAGCAGAGAGACAGCAAAGCGACAGCAGAGTGACAGCAGAGCGACAGCAGAGCGGCAGGGGGGGCGTAGCAGAGAGACATTCAGGCAGGAAAGCAAAACGTGGCCAGGTGATGCAACGCCAACATCAAGCCTATGCCCTACTCGTGGTGGCATGCATTGCTCGTGGTGGTGGCCTTCCACTGGGTTTCCATCAAACCGGCGTGCGCGTGTCTCGGCCATCTACCACCGACACCCTAAACAACCAGACAAGACCCCGAATGAACTCAAACTCGACTTGATCCATGACAATTTCGAGCGCAACAGAATAAACATCCCCCTACTCGCTGACTGATAACGTTTGACCGGAGACGATACTCTCGCGCACACACACACACCACTCCCGGCTTACGGCAGACGAGTCGGCTTCCCTTTTCTTCGTTTGTCTTAAGATGTGTGTTAAGACCAATCCGCTTGCACACAATCTCAACACATTTGGGGGGGGGTGAACAATGGTTGTGACTGACTGAACACAATGGTTGTGACTGACATAACACAATGGTTGTGACAGTGGCATGCCTTTATCGTCGGCATATAGCCAGTATTTTACAGCATATTTCGCCATACAGCGTATAGTATGTATACGCCACCGGATCGTCCATCTGGCTAAGTTTTTGTTCTACGATATCTCCAAACCAGCTGTAGGCTTAGAACTACAGCTCCTCAGAAAAACAGAATAAGGCGAACCCCCCTGCCTACCGTACAGAAGCGCGTGTCTAACGGGGGGGGGGGGTGAACAAGGTAAAACATCCATTCCCGGCGGCGCAGGCACCGACCTTGATGCCGGCGCGGAGCTTGTTGACGACGAGGGTCGCCAAGGCTTCGGACTCGACATCCTCAGCGATCATGAGCAGCGGCCGCTGGGCCTTCACCGCGGACTCTAGGAGAGGGATGATAGAGTTGATCGTCGACACCTGTCGAGGGGAAAAAATCGAATGACAGATCGAACGGAGGAAAAAATGGGCACAATAAAAAATCGAGCGAATGAAAAGTCGGACGAACGAAAATCGAACGAACGAAAAAGTCGAGAGAATGAAAACTCGAACGAACGAAAAATCGAGCGAAATGAAAACTCGAATGAACGAAACGTCGAAGACTAAAAAAGGACCCACAGCATTGGCTACTCGTACATACGTTGCAGGAGCGCTGGCTCGTGCGAACGGAACTACGAACACCATTTTTGAGGGGACCCTTGTACAGAATGAGATACACCCGCACCACGCAGGCACACTCTTTTCCTATCAAATGGTAGTGTCCCGCCAGCCCAAACATCAACAACGCCTCCCGGTGTTTCAGAGCTGCCCCTTCACCAATATGATCATACCCCGTGTCCCCCAACATTATGGCACCGCTTGGAGAGGCGTCTCCCAGCATCGGCAAGAGAAAAACGCCTTCTCGCGTTTCGAAAAAACAAATATGGGTTGAAACTAAACGCCTCCTTATATTTACAAAAACCGCAACTTGAAAAGAAAACGGAGAAAACTAGCTTGGAGGGACACGGTGGAGGAAAACGGAGAAAACTAGCTTGGAGGAAAACGGTGGAGGAAAACGGAGAAAATTAGCTTGGACGAAAACGGAGGAAAAGCATATAGCATGCGGCTTTTACCTTCTTCTCTACGATGAGGATGAGCGGGTTCTCCATCTCGCACATCTGCGTCTTGGAGTCGGTGACGAAGTAGGGGGAGATGTAGCCGCGGTCGAACTTCATCCCCTCCACCACCTCGATCTCGTTCTCCAGCGTCTTGCCGTCCTGTTGTGTTTGATCACCGCAAGGAAAAAAGGGGAAAAAAACGCCCGATTGGTACGCCGCCCCACCGGATGCACGCAAAAGCAGGAGCAAACATAGCCGTCCAGCTCAGCCCACACCCACGCACAATCCAGAAATACGTGTGCACAATCTGGACAGATTATCGATTCCTACTTCATGATCTATTAGCAGTATAAGCAGTAGACCTTTCAAGGCAGATCTGTTCCCAATGTTGTACGTATGATCTATTAATAGCTAATCATGCTGCCGGGTGGAACCCGTATAGTCTACACGAGATCTAGCCCATCCATGTTTCCTGAGTTGGATCTGTACTATACAGTCCCTGCATACCCTCTCATATTCGGCGGGTGAGGAGCTAGGTGATCTACTGTAGATAATGATTTATCTGTAGATTATCTGTACATTATCTATCGGTCCGAGGTGTGACCCCCAACACCATAAATATCACAATACCGACGGCAGACGAACACGTCTGCCCTTTTTCGGCTCAAGACATGCCGTCCCACACGGCAGCTTAGAACGGGTATCATGGTGTATTAATAGTACGTTTATCCCACTACAGCATGGTGCTATAGCATTTCCCGACACCACAGTAAACAAAAACGCCCTCGCAAGCGCGGTTTCGTACCATATCACCCCGCGGCCGCATGAAAAATAAGGTATACGGTAGCCATCATATCATACCATATGAATATACTCATATTTTCAAGAGTATTCCAGCGTAGCATGGTGTGTGTGAACACCCCGAGGTTGAACGGTAGTTTATACTATTAATACAGTACTACCATCCGACGGCAGCATGACATACTATCGCCCCTCGGCGAAAAATACAAAAACTAAAAAAAAAAAACAACACCTGTGAAATCGGGGATTTCCGTGTATGTTACCCAAGTGTAATACTACCCCATAGTAGAATGGCCTGACATAATTTCACGTAACCAGGGCAAATACTAAATACTATCCCGCAACATAATGTATACGCCACCACGTTACTCCGAGTGTTTTATCATGCGTCGGTCTGCAGACGCCAGGACATTGCGCAATACAAAAAACACGTCACGGGGAGCGTCGCGAAGGCTGTACAGCTTCGATAAAAATGGTCGAAATACGTAACGCTTTTGTTGACTTTACACCTCCTTAACCCGGGGTATTCGGGGGAAAAAAAAAAAAAAAAAAGCACGCTACTTTTTTTCATTTTGAGTCCCAGACATGGGGAGGGAGGGGGGGTGTACTCATGTCGTGCACGGCCGTAGTCATATGACCATAGACCCTCGCATCCCTACAATGCCGGGACGGAGCACGTTGGGTTTTCACCAACCAGGCAGACATTGCTTGCACCAAGCGCGAAGCGCCGTGAGGTATTGGGCGAGTCGCATGGAGGGTGAGTTGCACCCTGCTAAGAACCGCCTCTGAGGCGGACTTGCATATGGACGACAGCTTCAATGAGTTAATTTAATTTCTGGTGTGGCCACTTCCGGAGACAGCAATGGGTTTTACTATGTAACTGCCTCGCGGATGCCTTACCATATTAACACCACGTGATACGACCATTCCCCCTGTGCGGAGCAAAGGTTCTCCACCCCGCACAAATGGTCTACTCGACCGCCAGCTTTGATAACCGCCAAAAAAAAAAAAAAAAAAAAGGCACCCTGGTTGTCTAGCTCACGCAGCGAGTGGCGTGTTTTACAGCGTCGTTGCCAACCGACGCCAACCCAACCCATAACTAGGGGGGGGGGGTGTACTAAAAAAACAAGTCAACAACATTTTAAAACCAAAAAAGCCGTTGTTCTAATTGCATCCAGAACTCTCACCACACTGATCTGTTTTCTCATTCTGATCTTGGGAAGGGGTGTAGGTCGCTTTCTCTTGTTTCGGTGTACTTTCGCCTTAACCCTTACCGCCTCGAAAAATCTCAGAATGAAGATGGAATGAGGATGATGCAGTGTGGGCTATCAACCATTTTGGTCGAAGCTGGGCCGTGCAGTGTAACCTACTACTAAGCGTCGTACCTGCACCGTGATGACGCCCTCGTTGCCCACGCGCTCCATGGCAGAAGCGATAAGCTCGCCGATCTCAGCCTCACTGCACGGTCAGCCGAAAAAAAAACAAAAGAGGAAAAAAGGAGAACACAATGCGGTCGAGAGGTGGTGTAGTGGTGCAGAGCAGGCAGAGAGCGAGCGGACGTTGGCGGGAGGAAAACCTCACGCGCAGGTGTAACACGTTGCAAATACTGGTGCAATAAAACACACGGACACGTTTCATTACAATAAACACAAATGCACATGCACACCCAAGCAGTGGATGCATTATGAACAAGGACACATATGTACATACCAGTATAACCCATGGATGCATATGTACCCAAGCCGCCATGGGCACAGACACATCATTTACGGATACATATGTTCGTTTCGATCGTTTCAGCAATGACGGTTACATGTAGAGGATTGCACACACCTTCGCAGGCGTTATTACGAATAACCGGCTTGGGGTGGGAGCAAATCGAGGCTCCCCTCTTTCCTCGTTCTGTCTTCTAATGCAATGCAATGACTACACATAATATCATATCACTACACATAATATCACCCGACACACACCGGTTACTCGAAAATAGACGCAGACAGACCAAAACAACGGACCAAAACACACACAAATACACCTATTTGCCGAGAACAATCGACGAAACAAACAAAAAACCACGGACACACAAGCACGAACGGCGGCCAAAACGCACACAAATACACCTGTTTGCCGAGAACAATCGACGAAACAAACAAAAAATCATGGGACACAGAAGCACAAACGACGGCCAAAACGCACACAAGCAAGCACACACCTGTTAGCCGAGATGGTCCCGACCTGCGCCACCTCCTCCTTGGTGGAGATGGGCTTGCTGATGTCCGACAACACCGTAACCACGTGGTCCGTGGCCAGCTTGATGCCCTTGCGGAGGTCCATCGGGTTCATCCCCGCTGCTACCGCCTGTTCGCACAGTTTCGGTTGGTCATGGGTTACAGTAGTGGTGGTCGTGGTGGTGATGGTGGTGGTGGTGGCAGTAATGGTGTTGGTGGTAGTAGTTTGGGATGTTATCGTGTTGGTGGTAGTGGTACCGTTGCTTAATAACTACCAGGTAGTCTAGTGCTATTAGTATTAATAGTAAGAGTCCAACAAAAAGGGGGTGGGAGGGGGGGGGGGGGTGGGTTTTCACCAACCAGGCAGAAGGGGGGGGGGGGGGGGGGGGGGGGGGGGTCCGGGATAAGGGTGACGAGCGTGTGCTTCGCCGTGCTGCTGGCGTACAGCAGCTCGTGTTAAGAACGGCAAGCGTGCTGTCACAGTGGTGCTACCGTGGGACGGCAGAGAGACACCAGAGCTGCATGTATACTGGCGGCTGTGAATACAGCGAAGCAAGCGTGCAAACCGACAGGTTCCGGCAGATATTACGGGAGACCATAGAAAACAGGACCTAAGGTACACACAAAAACCTATATGTTTCCCTCTTTTTACTGACAATATTTGGTCCTGTTTACTATAGCCCCCCTTATTTGTAATAGTAAATATGGAATGGTGCGCGTTCCTCTCATGCACCATGAGTACGTACGTACTACAAATAAAAAACTATACTCGTGGTAGAGTGGGAGAAACACGATGCGCTCGATAGTCATGGCGTGTGCTTCTCTTGGCAACACAGCACCCAATCGAAAACATCCATTACTAATGCGAGTCTGACAACCGTGGTAGACTACTGGCTCATCACAACACGCGCCAAGGCGCAGGACTCCGCCACGTTCGGAGCATCTGATATAAGCCACCGATTCAACGACCCAAACATTCGGTAGCACCAGCACCAGAACCAGAACCAGCACAAGCTTTACTGTAATACATAAAATACCAGGTATTTATATTACATTATATATATGTACAATTGCAGCAATAACAGTAGTGTTCAGCTAGGCATTCTTACTATGTTATGTTCGGACATCAACGAGACTCCTGAGGGTAACCCGGCACCCTCCGTCCACGGCGTCGCTCTACCCACGCACACGCCCCCAAAAAAACGTGCAAGTCCTCTCCTTGAACCGGATGTTTACGTATATGATATGGCTATACTGCTGTACTGCATGATGGTTTGCATATGCGCCAGCGTATACCGGTATGTATTCACCTGCCGCACGAGCTGCGCGCCCATGTTCTGAAACTTGTTGCTGAACTCGATGCTTTTCGCCACGGTTACTCCGTCCTTCGTAATCCGAGGAACGCCGTACGACTGGTCCAGGATTGCGCTGCGACCCTTAGGCCCCATGGTCACCTGGGGCACGTGTGGGCGGGGGTGGGGTCACGCGAGGNCCCGAGGGGGGGGGGGGGCGCATTTTCATACTCATTAGTTTCATGCCTCAAGTAATTTAATCATTGACCACGGAGGCGTTATTATTGCACAACCGCATGGACATGAATATACAACAAAATATTTTATAACCAGTTATGTGTGATGGGTACATACTATCTATTATTTATACTGTAGACTAAATGCGCGTACGATTCGTACTTCTTGCGCGGGTTTGGTGGTACGTAACGACTGTGGCGAACGGTACGGTAGACGATAGGAACCGATAGGGAGCGAAAAGGACCTGACAGGAACAGGGAGATGCGCGTCGCCTAAGGCAACGGGGGACCTCTCAGAAACCTGTTGTTGAGTAGGCGCGCGTAGGCGTTTCGCCAAAAAAATGTATGAACGACTTGGAAATGAAGTAAAGGGGTTTGCATACACGACTTTCCCAAAACTCAGAAAACAAGCTTCTGAGCCCTTATTTGCCCTTTTTTGGGCCCAATCATTTAGTTTTGGCCTGTCCACCTTTTTTTCGCGAACGTCGGCTTGCTGATTCCTATTAATAGTTCAAAGTATCCACCAGGAGACCGTCAAACAGGGTGAAGGGCGGTTTTTCATCGGCGATATAGCCACAGGCTCCCGCGCGTGAAAATGGAGTATTCATTAATACCCTGGTAGCGATTTAGCGAGTACTCTGTGTTGCTGGCTCACAACTTCGGGTTCACGGAAAAAACTTGTGAATTGTTCTTGGCGGCCTGCGGCTGCTGTCTGGCGTAGACGACGCCCTCACACAACGCACCCCATCAGGAGCGTGTCTCAGTTTCGCCGAGCTGTGGTTGCTTTGTCAGGAGCTGTAGCTGTCCGCAAGTGGGAGTCAAACGCTCCGCTTGGGGGTTAATTTTGGTCTCATTTTGTGTCTTCCGAATTTCGACCGTTTTCGGCCACTGCGGCCCCTCAAAGTCGAGGTGTGGACGTCTGTTCATAAGTGGCTCACGGCCACTCTGAAGAGAAGCACAGCTGCTGCGGATGAACCACCAAGCTGATGTACTGTAGTACACATCCGCTCTCTGCTAAGGCACGAACCAGTGGAAGGTCCAAACCAAACATGCCAAAAAAGCGGCGGAATTTACCATGTTACGAGTATACCGATAAAACATTCGCAGATCAGAGTCTCCCTGAAACCCGGGGATAGGGGGCGGGTAGATCCCTGTGGCTTTAAATTATCGCCCCTGCCATGATAGCCTGAGTAATACCGCGAGCAAGGCGAGTTTTATATGATGCTACGCCGGCAATACGATGCCTGTACTCTACATACTCCTACTGGTCTGCTGTGGTCTTGATGGCGCCGATCAGGTTTCCTTTCGCTGCTCTGGTTGGAGCACAGCAACTCGTAACAAGAACACAGCCAGTGCAAGACGCTTCCCTCCGCGGGCGGCTCCCGCCGCCCGCTACGCTCGCTCACAAGGAATAAAACAAAATGAGAAGGAAGCGGGCAGATAAATCCACGATTCTAGGTGCAAAGTGACGACTTGCAAATGCCAAGAGCTCAATGCTACAAAAAAAACAATTAGTGGGCCCATGCTACTTGTACAAGAAACGTTTTAGTTGGCCGGCAGAGGCCGGGCAGATTTCGATTTCTTCATTCGTTTTGAGAACACGGCGAGCAGTACAAATGCTCGACGACATGCTGGCTCTCGCCAACTCTGTCTGCTGGCTTGCGTTGTCGTGCTCTGGTCGGCACACGCTTGCGTTGCCGCTTTGTGCAGGGTTGATGCGCTGTGCATGCTGTGTTCTGCTTGCCGTAGATAGATGCTCGACGACAACATACTCGACTATACGTACGAAAAAACAAGGTTCTTCACGAGTCATGACCCGACCCGCAGGTTGGGTCAAGAAGTTCTCGAAATCTCACGGGTCGGGTCGGGTCGGGTCGGGAGGTTTTCAAACTCTCACGGATCTGGTTGGGCCACCCTTACTCGACCCGACTCGAGCTGAACCGCGAGGTTTGACCCGACCCGCGAACAACCCCGCTAAAAAAAGACCCACAATACGTATGTACGAACTATAGAAAAAGAGAAGGCTCTTCCTCTATAAAAACAGAATGAAAAAGGGAAAAGGCTCCCCGGCAAGTAATAGAACAAGACGTTGTTGAAGTGGGGGCTCTGAGAGGCCATGGACGTGCCAACGGAGTCCGATGAGGAAGAAAGACAAAAATAAATCCGTCTTGCTGTTCCTGCTGTAACTGTTGTCTGTACAGCCAGTACAGAGTACCTACGACGTAAATAAGAAAAAGGACATCTAGCCATGCCTTTATTTCTTTGAAATGGGTGCGTTCTACACTAACTTCAGTATAATTACTCCTAAATTTCTTATGTTCACGAAAATATCAGCCTGCGTTTTCTCATTGCTCGTTTTCTTGTTATTAATACATACGGGTCCCCTATACTGCTGTACCAGTAGACCATTAGCCGTCGTCTTGTGTGCCGTAATGGCGCAATATACCGCAGTCCTGCCCAGCAGACCGTGCTACGTGGCTACACGGCTGCGTGGATGTGAAGGTACATGTTCCCGGGTACGTGTTACGTATGAGTACAGCAGTGCAGGACGCCTATTAATAATAAGAGAACGAGTAAATAAAAAAGGCAGGCTTGCATTTTTACAGTAAAATAAGAAACTCGGGACTCGTTATGCTGAAGTTAGCGTGCGAGAACGCACCTATTCTCGAACAAGAAATACACCCTGGACCATCTTTCACAGGTGTTTTACTACGTATATTTTTGGTATCCTGTACCTGGTACTATACGAAGTACATGGCTACGAACGTACAAAGCTACATTTACCATGAGGAGCTATTATATAGTGTTACGGGCGAAGATGATAGCATTGACAGCCCACGAGTACTGCTGTACCCTGGGGTGTTCATGGCATTATTCGTACATGACATGACAAAACGTCCCGCCCTTACCATCGTACCAGGTAGGTTCTAGAAAGCAGAGTGGGCAGAGTGGGCATGGCTGCTTCGTTGAATTGCTGCAGTTTCGTACCCGTATTGTATCGAGGTTCTCTCAACTGCCAACCATGATCTCGAGGTGCAGCAAAGGCAGTATCGCGAAGGCTCGAGAGCAACAACTACACACCACGCGCAGGAGTATACCAGAGGTCCCGGCGGCTCTCCAACAGAAGACAGGGCCACAGCGTGCAACAGCTTGTGACCTGTGGCCCTTCGAGCAGCACCCGCTTTACGTAGCACCACACAGAGCTCGTACCAGCTATGCCGTAGATCCACCATGGAGTCAGCAGCGAGCAAACTACCACTCTGCTAGGAGACAAGATTGAGATTGCTTCCGTGACTGGGATAGCTGGCGGTTGGCACAGCACCAATCAACCTAGCGCATTCGAGCAGCAGGTGACCAAATCCAGGAGATGACCACATGCTTCTCCCCTCACCTGCACTGCGTCCGCGAGCATGTCCACCCCTTGCAGCATCAACGCTCTTCCCTCCACCCCAAACTTGACATCCTTTCCGGTTGCGAGCTTGCGTACCGAGCCTGCGGTCGCGCGGCGCGCAGCCAGCACGCTTGCTTGCCGAAGGTACATTGCACGTGCCTAGCAAGTAGAAGTCTTGCCTAGTGAATGTAACGGGAGGCCGCTTGGTGCTAGCGTGTGCAAGTCTCGCTTTTGGTCGGGTTGTGCGTACAGAGAGACAGCAGAGGTGTTGCCCTCGGGGCTAACAACACATGCTCCCCGAACAAAAACATGCCTCCAAAACTCTTGGACCATAGCTCCAAAACCTCTTATTTTATTTTCGGCTCTTTTTGCTCTTTGCTCTTGGGATTCGATATGCCCGCTGCTCTTCGTACGTCGCGGGCAACTTCTAAGATGCAGCTAGACTCCCCTCACTATGCAACTAAGATTTTGTGCGCGGTCGGTTACGGTCGAATTGAAGCCAAGCCTCCAAACGAGGCACCGGCCGCGGCGCTCTCGGGGGGGAGCCGGAGCGGGTGCGCATGCTGCGTTCAGCTGAAAAGTTGCAGGCTCATTTGTTTCATGTCGTTCATACAGCAGACGCACACAATACATACTCACTCGTCGATAACCATGTACCAGGTGTGGGTACGCGCACCAGGACAAATCGTATCGCCTGTTGCTCTGGGACATGGACCATCTAAACCATATCTCCTGGTTCACGCGTTGTCTCCTTTTTCAAGGCCACCCTACGCTACTGATACTGCAAGCAGGGCCAACGACATATATATGCGTTGCTCTGCTGTTCCCTAGATATTAATTACCGTACGTAGCACGTGCGTGCGTGTTGGCGACCGGGGTGGCGGTGGTCCGTGTTAGGATCAAGGTGAGAGATCGGTTGGGAACTGTCAATCCAAGTAGAGTGACAAACCAGTCTAACAAATTTGGTTTCAGTGTAACGACACAATCCTACGCTAAATAACTAATGATCTATACTCGTACTTATTCGTACGTACAGTACTGCAAAAGAGAAAAATAATTCGCAGCACGCAGCACTCTCGATCAAAGATGGCAGGAGACGGTCAGTCAAGGGAAAACGGGCATCGGTCAAGGGCGTGGACCCGAGTGTTCCATACTAAAACCTAGTAGTTTGGCGTCAGTCAAGGGTGAAAAATGGGAAATTGCCGTCAGTCAAGGGCTGAAGGTGCCGTCTCCTGACATCTTTGCTCTCGATCACTACCGTACTCGTACAAGACTTGAGGACACATGCTACGATAGAGGTGTGCACACCATGTTTTCGCCTCATAAGGGTGGCCACTTATCACTTGAGGAGCTCTACGCCTCACGCAAAAACTGATTTTGGAAGGAAGATCAAAAGTTCTACCCCAGATGGACAATTCCATGGCCTACCGTAATCATGCGAGAGTTGGCACCCATCGGAAGGTTGGCACCCATCGGAGAGATAGCACCGGGGTGCGATAAAAAACACAACGTAGAAACATTTAATCGTGTTTTCGCACCCCCATCGGAGAGATCGCACCCCGGTGCGATCTCTCCGACATAAATAGAAATTTGAGGGCCACCGCAGCGGGTCTGTAGTAGGTAATATTCTCATTTCTTTCATTTTCCGATGAGATATCACCAGTGCGCCACTCCTCTCAAACGTTCTTTACCAACGCATGGTAGGTCAAGTCGTTTTAGGTAGCTTTTGAGTCATTTACGCAGCATCGTTGCCCCAGTACGGCCCGGTGTATTTCGATTCAGCAGCGCACCCATCGGAGATATCGCACCGGGGGTGCGCCAAAATTGAAGAACGGCATGATTTAATTGTTTTCCGCACCCCCATCGGAAGGTTGGCACCCATCGGAGAGATAGCACCGGGGTGCGATAAAAAACACAACGTAGAAACATTTAAAAATCGGTCGCACCCCGGTCCCAACTCTCGCATGATTACGGTAACTATACAAGGAAAAATAGTGCAACACAAGTCTTAAGACTGCAAGACCGACGATTTTGGTCTAAGGGCCCGTTTTAACGAAGAAAAAAACAAATCAATTTGGAAAAAAAAAAAATCAAATCCGCTTTTCATTGGTCAACACACGCACCAGCACCAAAGATTAGGATCTTGGGGTATAATGTTTGGTGCTGGTGCGTGTGTTGACCAATGAAAAGCGAATTTGAATTTTATTTTTTCCAAATTGAATTTATTTTATACTCGTTAATTCGGGCCCTAAGGGGCCTGATGATTCAGAAACATTTCGGCCAAAAAGTGCTACCTCTATCGTACAAGAATTGGTCAGCTGTGGTGCAACAAGTGCGTGTTTGCGTGGGAAGCTCAACGATACTACCTGGCACTGCCTAGCTTGCTTTCGCTGTGCGTTAGACGCATACATCGAAGACTGAAGGGAGCTCCCTCATTCGTTCCCATGTTCCAACAACAATTGTTTCGAGAAAGACGCAAGAAATGTTGAAAATCATCGATATATAGATATTCATGACCATGTACGGGGCTATGTTTGTGTCCACAAGACTGTTGATAGATACGCGTATATACAAGAGCATACTTTTACTGGTATCAGTAATGCCTCACAGACAACAAGAGCTACGATACGTACGTAGATGCCTTCGATGCAGCCCCTGGGTTATCTCCCGGGGTGTTAGTTATGTTTCTCGTTGGCCAACGGCTGAAAAAAAGTAATATTACTGTGCTATTCTGTCAGTTGACTGCTGCACATATCCCACATACTTATGCGTATCGACGACTAACGTCACGTCCCATCAACTATTAATACGAGTATCAACAAAAACACTTGGTCAACGTTAGCGCGTGTCAGCCTGACAGGGTAGGAATACCGGTAGTTTGTTGGCGGTATCCCCTGCAGTCTCTCGAGCAAAGCACCAGTAGAGCACGTACTACCGAAGCTGCAAGGCTTCAAGAACATTCCGTGGCTATCATATGAATAGATGCATGTGCACAAGCACGGTCTGTTGCTCAACAGCCTTCATCTCCGCCAAAGAACACAGAAAGCCGTAACACACGACTCACGATGTGCTGTAGCAATTCCTATAGATTTACTACTGTAGTACAGCCCATCGGAACACGCATTTGCCCAAAAAGACTGCTGGCGCAACGTTACACTCGGCACGCAACTCTCACAACAGCAACAAGCACTTGCTACACTGACAGCCCCAATCGAAGCCCCGGAATTGGCATGCAACGCATGGAAGCACACCCCTGACTCTCTGGCTGCCGCGCTGCAGAGGAGAAAACTCGCAAAAACATCACGCTTGACGCAGGGCCATCATCGCGTCCGCTACGAGTCGCGCCTGCTCCATCTCCACCACGGTGCAGCCTACCCCTGGCTTCCCCAGCAACCATCGAAGGGCGTACACGTGAAGCGGGTCTTCGTCGGGAACGGAGTGTACGCCGCTGGGACAGCCGTTGCCCGTGGTGACCATATCTCGCACCCTCTGGGCACAGCTGTACCTCACCATCTTGCCGTAGCGCTCAAAGAATTTCTGAGCAAGCAAATCATCATGCAAAACAAGTACACGAACACACGCGTATCATATGTGCGCGGGTGGGCAAAAGTGTGTGTTAGGTATAATCTGGTACATGACACTACGGTAACGTCCCCTCCAAAAAAAAACACGTCAAGCCACCCAAGTTAGTAAAGTCCGATAGCAAAAACATGGAAGACGAACTTCAACACGTGAATAGGTTCTGCGCACTGGACCTTAGATGTTATTCCCGTAGGGCGGCTCTCGCTATTATAAATACCAAATTAAGCTTGCAGAGATGAGTTTTGGGAGAAAATTCGATCTCCCAGCTTTGTTTCGTTATGATTTTTTTACAAACTCGTAATAGGAACTGGTTGTGGATATTTGTAACTGTCGTCAACTGTGTGTGCTGGTGGAATGTACAAAAACTTCATTTTTTTTGGGAGATTTCCGGCAAGATGGCGCCGGTGCCCGGCTTCAAATTCTCTACCGGATCTCCGAGTCTACGCAGCTCAAAAGTAATCCATGCCCTTATATTTTAGTTGGGCTAGAAACTAACAAATGGCATCGCTCGTAGTAACAATCGCATGGTATGATGATATTATACTATTAATAGTATGATATTATACAAGATGAGATGAGATATGATATTATATGATACTTCGAAGTATGACATGATATGATGTGATATGGTATGGTATGGTATGGTATGATATGATATGATATACCAGGTAATGGGATAGGATGGGATAGGATAGGATAGGATCGCATGCTCACGGGAACGAGGTTAGTACAATGGACGTCGAGAGCCTCGCGATTGTCCGCGATCTTCGGAAAGATGTGATATGATATGATATGATATGATATGATATGATATGATATGATATTTTGTTATATTATACCAGGCAATATATTATAGCATGTCTCACTTGAAGCAGGTCGGCAGAATTATCGTCTAGAGCCTCGAACTTGTCCTTGATCATCGGAGTGATGCTTCCCCCTAACTCCGCCGCGTAATGCTCCAGAGAGGTGAACGTCGTCAGCTGGGCGTTCATGTCCTGAACCAGCTGCTGAAGAAAGCGACACCCCTGCGCATAAAGAAAATAGAAAAACACGTTAAGCTCGGAAGATAATACGTATGCATCGTATTTACCAATGAACAAGGCAAACTTTGAAGGTCACCCAAGGGTCACCCGCAACCCGCAACCAAACGACACTCGACTATGATAGTCATGACGCCTGCAGAAACACTACCACCCTGCTGTGCTACTGAGGTAAAGCTGGGGGGGGGGAACGAAGGTTCGTTCTTCGCGTTACAATGAGTTTGTCGCTGGAGCAGCAAAAGCCGAATATACACGACTTACGTGTGATACGGGAATCGCGCACATGCGCAGGGGGGCACGCAGCACTTTGCCGCGGAACGTACCAATACAAACAGTAGTGATTGGTGCCCTCCACAAGGGCGGTGGCTTATTGCTGAACTAAAATAACACCAATTTTGAAGATGAAGTCGATCCTTCTCTGTTCAGAAGACTACCAACCAACACATATTGCATAGTCACGCGATATAGGCCAAGAGGTCGAACAGAGGAGCTCCAACAGTAGGCAGGCGTTATTGGCGACATAGCAATGGTAAGGTGTTGCACTACCTCATAACACGCAAGGACGAATTTCAGAACCGATTCCCTTATAAACACGCCTTAAAAGGGCGCATGCAACGAAAATGGCGGCTTTGGGGATATCTCGTCGAGATCGTTCCATAGACGCATGCATCGCTTGGCGGTTACATTTTCCCTGTTGTCCAGAAAGCCAGCTTAAAAATAAGACATTCGTCCGAGGGGGTGTGTTGTCTTACTAACAGTATACGGTATACCAGGTACGAATATAATGCAACCAACGACCGATGCTGGAGTCCCTTCCCACAACCTGCAGTACGGACGCGTCAATCGTGCACCGTTGCCCGAGTGGTGCCGCTTTTTGTTCTACTTTTGACCATCGATCTACATGCGTAGTCGGTTTCCATCGCGAGGATACCTCACGGTGGGGAGGGGGGGAGGGGTCGATTCGGACATGGTATCTCTAGAACTGACTTTGAAGAGTCGCGGCGATCTCCAAATTAGCTTTCTGAAGAGCTACGCGTACGAGAGTATGATATCACGATGTCACAGGACAGGACCAGGCGATGGTGTGAGAACAATTTGTCGTCATCCTCACTACATCAACACCTGCTATATTTTCAATGGTTCACCTGCCGGATCTCTTCCTCCTCTTCTGTTGGCTCTCGTCCTTCGGGTATCTCGAGGTTGAAGTGTTCCAGAACCTCCCTGACAAAAATAAGCCCGGAAGGAGCAGCAGTACAACAGCAACATGTCAGCGTGGTTGCAAGCCGAGACCGATTGCACCACGCCTTGGGGAAGAGCGCTTGCAGCGATGTGTCGCATTGCAAGTCTTGAAACATCACATTGAGTCTCGCGCACGCCGAAAACATCAGCAGATATAGCAGGCGCCATCGGTCTAGGCAATCCAAAAGTAGGAAACTAGACATACGGCTTCACCCACGATATCCCCAACAACAAACCAAAATCTCCGCCGTGTATATGTACAGGCAACGCCGGTAAAAACCATGGACAAACGATCATTGCGCCATTGCGATTCCGGAGTGGGAGGCAAGATGGAATTGTCACCACAGCATCGGCATGCGCCACCTTGTCACTATCACCTGCAAACATCCACAGCATTCACATGCATCGCCTTATCACTATGATATCACCTGCAAACATCCATGTAGTCCGTCGGTAACCCTCCTCGAAGCGCTTCGTCGCCTAGGTGGAACTCTCCCTCCGCAGTCGCCGCCCTGAGGGGGTGATATGCCATCACCTGGGACAGGCGGGAGGGGGGGAGGAGGGGAGGGGAGGGCGAACCGCCAGAACTCTGATTCCTTCAGAAACTGCGCCATCGCATACCACCGTTACCGTGAAAACGATTCGGCGCAAGCAAAAGTAAAACGTTCAAGGGTCCAAACACGTGGACATAAAAAAATCAAAACATTAAAACGTGTTAAGTGTCCAAATCTTCAAACATACAAATGCTCGTATTACTCAAACAAGCTAAATCCACACGTTCTGTACACCTAAACGCTTAGAAAAGCAAGCATTCAAGCATTCAGGCCTTGGGATATTTGAATATTCAAACATTCTCAGCATTCTCAGCATCGAAACCCTCAAACCCTCGAAGGTTGAACGGTTCAAACATCCACAAAACCAAAAAGTTTAAACAAGCACACATTCGAGCATTCGAACATTCAAACATCCAAAACTTGAAGCATTATAACCTTAAGAAAAAACACAATCTAGCAGCTCATCAACGAAACAGGAGCGCAGTCCAGAGCCCCCCACAACACGGATCAAACGTAACAAGGCGCTGTCCTCGCATTCCATACGAGCGTTGGGCTTGGATCTGGGCTTGGACCTCCTCGTCCTACGGTTACATCACCCGTACGTACAACACACTATTTAGGAGCGTCGAACACTGTTACACCTATTGTGTACCGGGTATCAGGTATCAGGTATGTCGCTGTGCGATGAACCAGCAGCGAGAGATCCTTACCTTTAAGCCGGCCTTTTGCATTGCTGGAGCGGCGGCGAGCCCTGTAATCTCCAGCAGATTCGCGGGCATCTGTACCACGCTGAACGAATGCCTGGAAGGTGGGGACATAGAGGGGGGGGTCAGCCAGGAGGTCGGCGCCAAGACCCCGGGAGTAAGCCGCTATGTACCCAGGACCAGGACAGCGGCAGCTGTAGCAAGATCAACACACCGACTATCCGAAATCGTGTGTACGAGTAGCTGATGTAAATTTGGGATCGAAACAGCTTCCACGCGGGTGGTGGATACATTTGGTCTTCACGCTGGTGTCTTATTGTTCTGTTCTGTCAATAAGTTGGCGTTCTTCCTCTTGCAGACTCATCGGGCAGCACCATTTTCAGGCTTCGGGGCGACACAAAGGAAAAAGCAAATCCCCAACGTCCCGATGATTCTGCTTGCAGTACCGCTTGGGCGTGACATATCTGGCAGAGTAGCCAATTAAAAACCCCGAACGACTCTTCCAGCCAAAGAAGAAAGGAGCGGCGGGCTATCAGACAGCGAAAGTACACTCGTCTGGAACTCTCGAAGCCCATAAGGGGCAAGAAAAGGAACTATGGTGCTATTATCTTTGGCCATGTAACTTCAAACCCATCGAAACACGACCGTGCATAGCTCAACCAGGGTAAGCCAGTCCCTCATTTTTTGTACACACCCTTCTCTATGATAAGAGCGTACTGCCCATGGAAGCCCTCTGCAACTAAACCAAAGCAGCAATACCACACCCGTCCACTGACCTTCTAGCTTCTAGCGCTACCCGTATCGTCGAATAGTACTATTAACAACCCGTAACGTCGGATATGTGCCAGCATTCCGTCAGAAACAAAAGCCGCCATCAGGCACCGAAATATCTCGTGCAACCGAATGGCCCTGCCCACGAACCCTACACGGTCAACCAAGGTCCCTCGTGAATCGCGGCCGTAGCCCATCAACTGAGAAGTCGCCATCAATCGTGGCCATAGCCCACAAACTGGCAGCTTGCTGGCTGTCTTCGGCGCATGAAGCGCAACGCAATCGTCGCGAATCTCGGCACACAAGCCGGCAATTCGCACTGAACCGGAAAACGGAAACGGCACTTCTGTACGCGGAAAAGTGAAAACTCCCCCATATCGGACAGATCATGATCTACAGTGGAGCATTACTTCTATTAATAGTAATAGGTACCTGTTATATCTTTATTTATATCATAGGGCTGGGCACTGGCACAGCATGTACTGGCAGAGTTAATCTACTGGCAGTGGAAATCTACTCATTGACCTGGCCAGTATATCCGCCAGTATTTTTTATCGTTCCTATGCCCAAGAAGCATACCAAAAGATTGTAGTACGGAAACCCACCATTTGCGTTTCGGGAGGAGGGAGGAGGGAGGAGGGAGGAGAGAGGAGAAACTGTAAACTGCTGAAATCCAGTATACTGATTGATTTTCACGACAGGATAATCGCTACTGCCTGGGTCAGCCAGTGCCCAGCCCTAATTACTTACCGACACAGTGTGTTGCGCAAGAGTCGTAACACACAGATCCCACGCGAAAAACATTATATCAGGTACAGGTCGTGCAGATCATATAGATCATTGATCTATCTGCCCCCGAAGGATCTAGCTCATGGAACGGAAATACGATACGATCAATGTGGTGAAACGCTCTCACCGACCTCGTCCAGCTCTTGAAGCCGCCTGCTCCGCGCACCCCACGAGCTTCTCCCACGACACATGCATCGGATCACCGGCGGGCAAGGACAACCCCGCGCTGCTGACTCCGTACGTGACACCTCCCGGGCCCCCCTCGCCACCCCCTACTTGCCCCTCCATAGCCTGAAACAGGGTCGTCATCTCGTCGTAAAAAGACCCACGAGCTTCGTCCAGCCGCGCTTGACTGGCCGGGGACGCCGGGGCCACCGCCCCGCTTCTGATGCCGTCCTCGCCCACCAGCCCCAGCTTGACAGCGAGGTGGTGCTCTGGGTGTTCCACGAGGTAGGCGTTTATTGGGGTGCTGCCCAGGCGCAAGGTGGAGTCTACCAGCTGTTGTCGGTAGAAATCGGGGTGCAAGGAGTGGGACAGGCCTGGCGCGACCTGGACGCCTCCCGGGAGTTTGGAGCCCGCCTGTCATTTCATCGTTTGTGTTGTTTTCGATATCCAACGGCATTAAAAAACGGGGGTCGGGGTTGTGAACGCATCGTCATTGCCACTATGAATGCTACTGCTGCTGTTGTAACCATCGCGGTGGGGGGGACCGGGCCGGGGATCGGAGGGCATGTGCCACGGCGGTGTTGATGTGTTGATAGATGGTGTGGCAAGGATAAACGAACACGGTTTCTGCGTATTTGCAGCAGTGCGTGGAATGCGTGCAAGTAATTGTTTGTGCCGGAGCATTGGGTGCTACGATGCTACTTCGAAGTAGTACGTAAACATTTGCTTGATGGGCGTGTTTCTCTCGACACAGCACAGAAGAAGCAGTGTGCTGTGATATGTATCATGCAGACAGTCTGGTATGGCAGCAGCACCATATCCTAGCGCGAAAGTCCCGAAGACCAGGTTACCCGCGTTGCTACTATGATGTGTACGTTGGTTGGAGGGGCGGTTCGAGCTTCTGCCGTCTGTTGTCGCCGTACATATTCTACGACGTATGACATGCTTGTTATTTTAATTGTTGTAATAATGACCCGCAGCATTATGGAGCGACAAAAACGCGGCAAGGTTCATCCGCGCAATGGAACCAGCAATCAATAATCGTATACAGCAGAATAGGACACCTAATAAGAAACAGGAAAGCTGGCCCAGAGGCTGAATTTCTTATTTGAGAGAGGGTCTTTTCTACACTAGTTTCAAGATAACGACTCTCGAACTTCTTTTTTTGCAGATACCAGCCTGGCTTTCTCATTAGCCTGTTTCTTAGTAGGTATCCTGTACTGCATATGATACTCGTACACTTATCGTAGGTAGGGGGCAACGGCTTATTAAAATAGTAGGAGGTACTGCTGTATACCTGGTATATGAATAAGGCGCTCGCTTACCGAGGCGTAGCCGAACTTGGACACGACGGTGAGGCGCTTGTCTTCGCCTCCCCCAGAGGCACGCCAGCGATCTACAACCTCGCCCACCATGAGCTCGCTGTTCCCTCCCATGTAGTTCGCGCTCGTGTCCACCACTGAGGGGATCACGACGTCGCGATCAAACGACGGAGGCAGTGAGATGCGCGGTCCGGGCAGATAGAGTAGACAGCGTGCAGACGGTGCTTTCGCCACAAGGCGTAGCAATCAACCACCCGCAAACCACGTGTGACGAGAATGATAGCGCAACGAGTACCGGGCACTATTAATAACTATACCAGAAGGCGCATCTCACTATTAGTAATAGGCTGCATATCACAACAGTACAGCCGTAGTAGTCAGCGCTCTGGCTGGATATGTACAGAATGTACATTTTGGCTAGATCGTATTCCGTCAGAGCAGCGTAGTATGGGCGCGCACGTTGTTGCAGCTCGTTCGCGCATGACAGGAAACGGTATGTACAGTCACAGGGGAGTGAGGTACTCGTACGTAGGTCTCAAGCAATGTCGGTTGGCCTGTGATCTCACCAGCGATGTGGGGCATGAAAAGTGAGTCGCAGTGGCTGACGCACCCCTGGTGCCTGGTACATGACACAAAGACAACAGCAGTGTAGACCTGGTGTAGACGATGCGCTTACGTGCATGTACATGGGTACTGGGGGCACATGTATATCTCTGTGTGCTCCTGCTATAACTGCTGTGCGTGAGGTTTTTTATGACAGCAAAAACCTACGCAGCAGCTGTGAGGTATGACCGTTCAAACCTGTGATTCCGCCTTTCAGAGCTGTTGTCAAAGCTACCTCATGCTCCAACACGCCTTTGGCGCATTTGGCTGCTCCGAAAGCGACCTTAGACCACGACATTCGCACTCCTCGCAAGCCTATGCAGCAAGCCAAAGCTCAAGCTTTTTGTGTCGCGAACTCTCAACAGTTGACCACAGGGTTTCCAAAGTTCACACTGTGGCCCACGTCTGGAGGGGATCGGGGTGGGGTAGGTTTGAGAGTGAGATCTATCGCGGACCGCTAGTTTCGGTGGTGATAGTGTGCCCAACACAAAGGCATAGGGCATAGGGGGAGCATGGGAGCATGTCACGCCCGCAATGCATACGCAGGCTATTCTGTGAATGCACTGCTTATTGCACGCCGGTCCCGGCCTGATGGCGTTACTCTGTATCAACCAACGTCCCGAAAACTGAACTGAAGATTCTGGGAGACGAATGACTGAGTGTTTGTGTAGAAGGGCGGGCAAAAAAATCAGTGCCCATCGGGTGTCCATTTCGTAGGGGTTGCAAGGAGCGAAGCCGAAGTCGAAAGGGATCACTCGAGGCAGCAGTGCGGCGTGCTCAGACAGACCAGCGATCCGCCGGCGCACAACTGCCTCGTCCCAGTGTCCCAGTAACCGTTACAATTCCAGTACTTGGACAGACCAAAGACCCGTCAAGATCAAGATCCTCATTTCACATTTCATGATCTCCTACGTACGACATACGTAAATGTTTCGGGGCAAGCACCACGTAACGTGTAAGATCTCGTATATACGAACCTCGTACACGAACTACTGCTGTAGCTGTAAATTGTGTGTGCCGCATGGAATCTGTATGAGATGCAGCTAGTATGGCTTTTGCACACACGTTCGCCGGGTCAAGGCCGGGTGGGATCTGTATGACGATCTGCGTCGGCTCTTTATGCTCTGAACATCTCGTAACGGCCATACTTTTGTAGACGATCTATCTATGTGGGTCACAGGTTTTTGCTACATTCCATTATTGTCAGTTGGCGATATCTGTCATGCAAGATCGTGCATGATCAGAAGATGTTCCTCCCGGGACACAAGAGTCCCATACTTACAGCAGTTACAATAATACTATTAATAGTACTGCCTGTAATACGACTTGTTGTAACTTGATAGTTTTCGAATATCGGCTTGGGAAACCTTCAGAAGCTAAGCCCTGAGCTTCTAAAGGAATACCGTTAGGGTACGTCGTAGCAGTCCGGGTTCAACTCTAAACTTCGAAAAGGAGCTAATTGCATGGAACGATGTGCCCGGGCTGCAGCCGGCGCGGCCCCCATACCGTCAAGACACCCTTTGACAGCCACCTACATACTGTAAGTACCATGGGGCAGTTTTGGGCGGGGCCCTCTACCGGTACTACTACACAATACGACTGAACAATGTCACGGTAAGGGTGGCGGCTTGCGTTTTCTGAGCTTGTCGCATGAGGAGCTGAATATCTCACCCGAGAGTCATGACGTTGGAGAAGGTTGTCCGTGAAACCCGACCAGGATTTGATGCTGATTATATATAGGAGCTAGTCCTAAAACTAACATACGATCAATATTATCATTATGGTCCGGTAGTAGTTGCTCACGTATATTGAGGAGTATACTACAGTAGTAGTCAGTCACAAAAAAAAATGCCTCAGAAGGCAAAAACTACCGGTACTACTACATAATACGACTGAACAATGTCACGGTAAGGGTGGCGGCTTGCTTTTTCTGAGTTTGTCGCATGAGGAGCTGCATATCTCACCCGAGAGTCATGACGTTGGAGAAGGTTGTCCGTGAAACCCGACCAGGATTTGATGCTGATTATATATAGGAGCTAGTCCTAAAACTAACATACGATCAATATTATCATTATGGTCCGGTAGTAGTTGCTCACGTATATTGAGGAGTATACTACAGTAGTCAGTCACAAAAAAAATTGCCTCAGAAGGCAAACACTAACTGCAGTAGTACCTACCGTGGGATGAGTCGACTGTAGTAGCGGTTGTGCAGGTTGGTGTCTCTAGATAGAACGGTCGATTGCTCACACGTGCGTCGTGCGAGTATGACAGCCCTTGCCTCTCTCTGATGTATGTGGCCTGCGAACCGAAGGGGCGGGTGGTTCATCTTTAGAAGAGCAGCAACGCCTCCATATCAAAACCATACGTGGAAGGGATAGCAGAACAATTGGAACTAATGAAATAAGGGTCATTCTTATCGAGCAGCTTTTTCCCATAATATCCGATATTTGTTTCCAAAAAAAAAGGAAAAAGAGGAAATATTGGGAAAAAAATGAAAATATTGGAAATTCTTCAGAGGGCAAAATGTTTGGAAGGCTTCGCGTTCCAATAAATGGGGGAAAAAAATGGAAAAAATGGAAATCTAGAAAATTGCGCCAAAAAAAGTAATGGAAATTTTGGAAATGTATGTCTCCGATAACAATGACCCTAGGCGGTGCTATCAATGATGTTGCTGGGACCTGTGCGAATGTATTTTGATGTGTTCTTGCGTTCGGTTCATGTCTCCGTGCGTCGCCCCTGCTCTGCCCGATATCTCACTTTTCCTTCAATTTGTTCTGCTCTGCAAAAAAAACACAGTCCACCACCCCCCCTTCCCCCCAAGTCATAATCGAGCCCCAACGGCCTATTATGCAGATGTGCGTGTTTCAACACATTTCTGAAAACCATTCGAAAGAACACACGACATGCACGCAACTGATAGTATGTCTAACCCGGCCACAACAACAACAGTAAGCGACGTCTCTCGTGGTGCGATAGGCTAAACGTGGTACTAAGCACCACATTCGACCCGCACACCGTACAAGCACCCCACCTATGCGCAAACGAGACTGGACACCAACACCCTACCTGCTTTCCAATAAACCTAGAACAGCTACCCCACCGCCCTTCACACGTATATTTCGTAGTACATGCGGGTGTCACGGGTTTGGCTGCTCGCGCAAGCAACACGAGGCCTGCCAAAATCTGACCAAAGACCACATAACAGACAAACATAATCGAAGCATGCCATCTATACAAAGCAGAGACATCTACTGTAAGCGTACATTATGGTATGAATGGTGTGACCGCGGACCAGTGCTATTTTACATCTCGGGGATGGTGCAATTTTCCTACCCCACACATACTTCGAGTACACCCGCCCTCCCCCCCCCCCACCGTTTTCATTTCCCACACCTCACACCTGTTCCTTTCAGTTTCCCCCCCCCCCCCCCTTTACATCGATCCCTCTCTCCTTGTATACGGCGCAGTCTGAAGCTATGCCCGAGCTCGATTAGCATGAGTCAAGCATCGAACAACTAACCGATATGTACGGGGGGGTTGTACAGTAGCCCCATGTGCCAGCACAGAAGTTGCTAGCACCAAGCCAGCTAACAACAGCCCTCCTCACAACGTTTCCATGTCCAATCATGGTCCTCCACTTCCTGTACCGGGTACTCAGTCGTCTGTACAGTAATGTCAAGGTACAAGCCCCCTCCCTTTCTCTCCTTGCCCTTTTTCGTACCTCTTTTAGGTTGTCCAGCGGCGTGGCCTACTCATGACCTACGTACAAGAAGTACGTCCTGTAGCAGGACACGTTGAGGAAACGGTGCTGGTGCCGCGGACTGCGGGATGTGCAGGTAGCACGAATAATTCCACCCTTCCACGTATCAACCCCACATGCCAAACGTACTCGTCAAAACTTGCTCCTGGCCCAGCTGCAGCACCGCCACCGCGCCGCACAACAAGAAAGCTTGAATCGACCACTGTTTGACTAGCCACTACCAAAGCCACTTGCTATCGTTGTCCGGCTTAACCTTGAGCATGAAGCCGGTACACCCGTCCGCTCTCTCACAGCCCTCAGTCTCGGCCTGTCACGCGCGAGGGAGGATGTCAGCAGTTGCAACCCCGCCGAAAAACCGAGCCACGCTTGTGCGGTACAAGTAGCAGCGGTAGCATGTGTCGAACAACGCAGCGTGGTGGCAGTACGCGTAACCAAAGACCATCGGGAGAGGCGGTGGAATATCCGCGGATAATTTTCACCGCTCAAAACTCGAAAACCGCAACCCAACCTACGGCCACCTAGATCACGCTCCATCCAAGCACTCATTTTTACGCTGACCAGCCTCGTCCGATTCATCGTACGGAACAGGGTAAACATGGTAGTCTGCCCAAGGGGGAAATACTGTGGCTGCCAGAAGAAACAAAACCTCACGTACAGCAGTCTCTTTGTCTGACGCCAACGTTCGACCTAAGCTGACGGCGCGTCACCTTTGCCGAAGAAACGAAGGCCCTGCCGCCGAGATGCTCTTCTATTCTACCACACATAGGCATAGAACTGGTCGTTTTTTTTTGTGAGAATCGAGATCGAGATCGACCGAAATCCGCGTGATTTTCGGAATTCGCCAAAAATTTTAGGCGGGAATTTAGATTCATGGACAGACTACAAGAACCCGCCTCAGTAAAAACGCCACGTCCCGCGACAATAAATAAAAATCCGGCGGCAAAACGCAGAAGCCGGCTCTGTCTCCCGCCCGCTCAATTCTCCCCAAAGTTCACTCTAGCCTCCGCTGACTCGGGGCATACCTCTTGCAGGATGGCGTCAGGCGGGAGGGGGGTCCTCCTGTCGGGCTTGGCAACAGAGCCGTTCGCAAGAAGCTCGTCGACAACTTTGGCCACTGCCTCCACCACCGTCCACATCGGCTGCCGCCCGCCCTCCACCTCAATCACAGCGTCGAACAAGGGGTCTGCCGCGCGTTTGTCCTTCTGCACCCAGGGAAAATTCCATCGGCAAGGCGGAAAAATCCGGATTGGTGACAGTGACGTCACTCTACAGGGCGCCAAGTCCGGGCACATCGGCGCAGCGAGGAGAACCGACTGCTCCATCTAGGTAGCACAAATGCTATAGGTCGGATTTCGATGGCGTATTTCGTACCCGGCACGCCATATCGCATTCAAACCTTTCGCTCGCGCGCCCCACATACCAAACTTTTGCCGCGAAGACCTTTCGCCGCCAAAAGCGCACCTCAAGCGAAACGTGCCAAAGTGGCGTGTCTCACGCTCGCGGCAAGTCCTACCGGCAGCAATGGATATCTCCACCTTGTACACGACAGACAGCTACAGAGCCTCCATCGTCCGACAACTCCTAGGAACGTTGAAATATGGTCTAAACAGCTGCGAGGATGACACCGCGATATATTGGGGTGAGCTTAAGCGTTCGTTTCGTCCCAGTCCGCTGCAGGATAAAATAGACATATCTCAAAGATATACGTACATGGTAACATAGACTACAGTAGGTATTTGTTATAAAACAGCTACTCGGATTTTCGGGCCCCGCATACCTTCGTCTCGGCGGTAGATGTCGAGTCGTCTTCTTCCTCGCTATCGGACGCATCCTGCACCAAACCTCCAAGAGACCTGCCTAGCAGCGGGCTGTCCAGGATAGAGGGGATAGTTCCCAAGGCTCCGGCGATCACGCGGACCCCACTGTACGGCCACAAGAACGGTTCGGCGACGGAAGCGGTCCGCAGTTCTCGCTTTCCATGAAACGGGTGCGATTTGCCTCCGTTTGTCGGCATTGGCGTCGTCGTCCGGACGCTTGCTACGGTGGAGGTACTCGTATATAGCACCTACCTGGTACGTTTTAGGTGAGGATTCTTACTTGATTGTAGTACAGGAGTGGTCCCTCAATAGCGCCGGTATGTGCCAGCGGGAAAAATCGGCGGTATAGCGGCAACCGGCACTACTCCGGATTGGGGGATGTGTAGGTTTTAGTATGCAAACGGAAAACTGTGCCAAGCGGTTTCACCGGCGCTATAGCGGGCAACCGGCGGGCGCTATAGAGGGCACCACTACTGTATAGGAGCTCTACACGTCACCCAATAACTGACTTTTGATAACAACAAATTGTACGAAACAAACCCCGATACACAAGATTTCCAACGAAAAAATATTGTGAGATTCACATCGGACCGAAATGTATCGGGGTAGTTCCTCAGCTTAAGAGCGTCGTCAGTGAGAAAGGGTTGGGCGCAGCAGTGCAACCTCTACCGCCGTGGCACGACTCTCGGCAACCTGTTGCACAAAATTTCTTGCAGAAACTGAAAAATTGAGATCTATGTACATACGTGGTCAGACAAGCAATATGCTTGCCAGAGAGTACAGCACCGAAATTTACAAGAGGAACGAGATTAATTTATCGTGACCCATCTGCCCACCGCACCGTACTTCTTCTTCTTCTATCTTCATCCCATTTGTTATCTTCGCCCTTCCTTTCTCTCTCCTCCCTAGTCGTAACTCAGATCCGGGGTCACAAAGTAGGCTCCTCTCCCTCCTCCCCCACTACGGTTCTTGCCTTGATTTTTATCGCGAGAAGACTTCAGCTTTTTCTTCCCTCGTCGACTCGCATCGAATTGTGCCTACCCACGCTACTATTAATAGGCGCTCTCAGCAGTTGATTCCGTTTTTTTTTATTTTTGTTTGCGAATAAACTCGAAAGTCCGACCCACGTGAGATTCGAACTCCAGACATCAACTCGTAGAAGCGTTCGAGGTTACCACTACAGTAGTAATAGACCGGTTGTGTGAAGGGTTACCTACTGAACTACAGGGGTAAAAGGTTGGTGGATTACCCAGCCTAGGGTAATTCTGATAACACTTTCCCCCCTCTGAACGGCGGGATATTTGGGACGTCGGTACCGTAAACGGCCGTACGTTGACCTACCCGCTTCGTTTCAACACCTGGGGGACCAGGGAGACAATTTTTGTTCAGGGGCGCACACGCAAGCGTTTCTGTGAAAGAACCGTTCGAAGCGAGATTCGAACCCGTGTCCTTGACGTCAAATGCGAAGGTGTCGCCTACTGAGCTATAGAGGTAAAAGCTCGATCGATTACTCAGCCCAGGATAATCCTTATATCAGTAGCGTCACGCTGCACCCGGCGCGACACACCGCGAAAAAACACGACAACTATGTCCAAAGAACGCACTGTACACCGTAGCGGCACGCACAGCGCCCGTCGCGATGAAAAATCGCTAAAAAAACACACACACCACATATATATCGTACAACGTTTCCAGCTCTCACCGGGTCTTCATCTCGTGGCAAGCCTTGATGTCTTCTTGCGATGAAATTTCGTCGATCACCATCGTCTGCGGGTTGTGGTTCCGGAAGCCTTGGCGCATAACACTGCGATCGTGCCAGCAGCAAGACATGAATAAGACGAGGGTCACCAGGGCAATGGAGGGAAAACCATACTGTGCGTCTCCTCTAGCTGCAGCTTTCGGCCGGCGCAACAAATATCTCCCTAGCCGTACCGCATTGATTATATACCTGCGTTCGAAGCGCGGGGGGTACTAACCCCTTCCGTTCGAAGGCTGTGGCTTCCCCAAGCACGAGAGCCGCGATTTTCCAAGGCAGCGTGACAAGGGAATAGACGGCGAGCGTCTCTGGCCGCGCGTGAGGGAGAGCAAGGCCCACGCGTCAAAGAAACTCGTGGAGGAGGCGTCGTCTAGAAAGCTCGACCGGAAAACGATCGGCTCGGGGTTAGACCTCGTCCATAGGTTTATTTTAATTTCGTGCCCCTTGGCTTTCTTCTTATTTCTGGACATGTTTGTCAGTGAACGACGTTTAGCCGCATGCTGCACGCTGTCGGGTGCCTAGCGTGACAATACCAATTGGTGGTTGGATATGATCAGTATGCTGCGGACGAGCTAACGGTAGGCACCTGTCCTGCGAGGCGTTGGACGGCACCATGATTCTTCTGCTTTCCCCGATGGCCCTTCGGTGCGGGATAACTGCGTCGCCGCCGATGTCGTTGCGTGTGTCCACGATCAACACGTTCTTGTCAGACGCGCACGCGGGTACATGGGGTCACAGGGAAATGAAAACAGGGACAGCGGGAAAAACAAGAGCGCGGTGAGCTGTCGAGACTCCAGTACGCAAACAAAAACGAAAAGTATCGATATTTAGCTTTGTTTGTGGTGGTTGAGTGATGTATTCGCAAAAAACTGCGTACGTTTGAGCTAATCAGTCGCTTAAGCCGAGACCCTGACATAACATCGGTCATGCGAAGCGGCGCCTGGCAGCAGGGGACCCCTGACGCAACAGTCGTCGACAACAAGGTGTGACAAACCCCACCGCCCGGCAGCGAGTTTTTGTTATGGGCTATCGGCAAGCGCTGCTTTACTTTTTACCTGTCCTCACGAAACAACAGCACAATTAGCTCTTAAACGGACCAAGTAGGTCGCCTTTTCCTCATACGCTCGTACACAGAGATTATCCCAAGGCTCCTTCAAGCTACTGGCCTGCTTCACTAAACATGGCATTCATTGTTGGCCATACCATGTTGCCCCCAACCCACAATAAATTACCAACACGTCCGTTTGGGAACATACCGTGGTGCCCCGGTTGCCCCGCGGACACCCTACGCACGCGCGGTACCTACGACGAACCGGGGAGCTATTGCATACCGCATACTGTAATCAATATAATAACATTTCACACCCCCTGGGACAGATTTCCGAGCCGTTTCCAAAGCAAGTGGGGTACACACACGAATTTCAGGTTCGACTTTAACCATACCTTAGAGGGGCGCAAACAATGACAATAGCGGGTTTGGGAAGATAGATACGGTAGGCCTCGACGAGGTATTCCCATAGACGCATCGCCTGGCACTATTAGCGTTTGCAACTTTACAGTATCCCCGTTGTTGAGAAAATCTGCTGAAAAATAGCACATTCGTTCGAGGAGGTGTGTGTTATCTGTCATCATGCCATGCGTCTCATCACCCTTGTCCTACGGTAATACGCGTCGGCCCTGATTGCGCCCCCCCCCCCCCCCCCCCCCCCCCCCCCTCGCCCGCGCCTTCGCCCTCGCGCTCCTGCCTGTCGGATGCCGTTACATTTCCTCCCACCTCAAAGAACGATAGCTTGCGGCACACATCTCGCATGAGCGTGGTCTTCCCAGAGGCACGGCCGCCCAAGACGAGGATCGAAGGGGCTGAGGGGGTCCGCACTCCTGCGTGCGCACACGATGTGACAATTTCGAAGCGCGGCGCCTTGTCAGCTCTGCTAGATTTGCGACGCTCCAGCGGAGGCCTGACACGGAATCGGCGAAGGGCTTCTGCCAGCATAAGAATATACTATCTATCAATTTGTTAGTGTAGTGTAGCATTATATGTATATATGTGTAGGAATGGTATTTTCGGTGGGGATTTGTATCCATACGACGACGGAAACGCCATCACGAAAGCGCCATGCAATAATGGAAACCCGCCACGTTTTGCCCTACATGGTTCGCAGGCGTTATTTTCACGTACAACACATATTTTCCGGAACAACGTTGCAGCTGTGAAGGCAAAAGCCTCGCGAATCAGTAGAGCAGCACAAATCGGACAGCCTGAGAGGAAAACATTGTAGCTTAGGATAGACGAGTTGGTGTGTGCTGATACGCTCGTGGGGGGGGGAGGGGCGTTTTCCAGATATCTCATTGCTCGTGCCAGGAGAGCTCTATTCTAGAAAAAATCGAAAACCCGAAGCGATGAAGCTTCGTTTGGCAATCAAGCAGCATGCATGACCGGGACTACTGCCGTTGAGACCACAACAGCAGTCTGCTGCTGTACCCCCCCCCTGGGGGAGAGGGATCGTTGCGCATGCTTGCGACGATGGGTCTCCATGCACCGACCAGCATGACAACGCAACGCTACAGTGGTACTTACAACGCCGGTTTTGTAGGAGGTATGCTGCATTCCGCTGCAGTAGCATATACCGTAAAAACACCAAGGACGGTAGTACTAAGTTTACGGTTGTTTTACAGCTGAAACTACAGTTCGCGGAAGCTATCAAATTGGTGCAGAGCTGTGATCAAGTTTTCGCTGCAGAAAATTCAGGGCTAGAAGGACATCTTCCAAGCGCATACGCCCTTCGGCAGCCGCGAGCCAGCCAAGGTTCGGACGTACCACGCTTCGGTTCTTCGATAACTACTGTGGGCACCCCGGTGTGTCCCATGACAAGCCCAAATAAGCTCTTACTTATAGGTTGCTCTTATATGTAGCGGGCAATATTTATCTTGTAGAACAGGTGGAAAATGCCGCTTTGATCTCTCGCAGGTCCCAAATAATCTTATCTCGGCCTCTTCTTAGTCCGGTGTCCCCACTGACCCAAGCTACAGTAGGGATACACCTGCAACTTTCTGAGGTTGTGATACTCAATGGATTGTAGTGTAGGAGCTCTATATGTACGAAGTATATCACCCAAAAGCTGTTTTTGAGAAAAAAATGCACACTTAACCCGATGACCGATTCCAGTGACCTAATACCGTAGCGAGAACGACCGTACAAGCAAAGGATGTTGGGTAGTCCCTCACCTGAGAAGCCCTATGCCTATGAGTCAATAAGTATTTGCCTTACATGGCAAAAAAGTGATATCCCCTTATCGTAGAAAGCGCCCACTGCTCCGCTATGTGACTGTGCATTACCGTAACAACTGACCTTGCATGGGGTTGAAGAGAAGGTCGTCGATCGCGTCGCTGACGCCGTTCACGAAGCCCCTGACCCGGATGGTCACCCCGTAGATGGACCCGTTCTGGCGAGGACAGCAGGGCGACCGTAAATCCAAGGCAAAAAGGGTGTACTTGTTTTTCGCAGCCCCCGGCTCGTTGGCCTTGAATGAACTCCACACACGCATATGGCTCGTCGAGGCTAGTAGATCCAACGAACATTCTTGCATCCGAAGTACAGTTGAACCAGCCTATGCGTTACTATCCTGGAAAACGCTATATGGGTTATAGTAGTGGCACTTTGGCATGCTTCCTACGCTGAGAACTGCTTCGTTCGCCGTCGAAAAACTGAAAGGAGAGAGTACGCCGGGCTGGAACTCATTTTTATGTTGCTATACTACTGCTTGACAGAAACGAATGAACCGGAATGCAGCTGCATCCCGTGGTTATCAGAACAATGGTTGAAAATACGCCTGCTACGGTAGAGGTGCACCTGCATACAGGCCATCTTCTGAGACTGGTCACTTGAGGAGCTCCATACTTGACCGAAAAATTGTTTTTGGAGGAAGATAAACGTGCTCGTACCCGAATATACAATCCCATGCCCTAAGTATACTATGAAGAATACTGCAACACAAGAATGAAGTCAGACGATTTTGGGGTAAGGAGGCCCTCCCGATCATTCAGAAAACGTTTCAGCCAAAAAAAGGTATACCTTGCATACCTCTACCTCTATCGTAGCACGCATCAAAATGGGCTTGGCCTATGTTTGCAGCTGTAGTGTAGTACACCAACTTCAGAGTGGTGGCGGTAGGAACGATAGCAAGGAAAATTCGCACACCAACGCGACAATTTTCGCTCTTCGTTAAGAGCCCAAGAAGAGGAACAGTAGTGACCACGATACCTTATCGCGCATGACTCCCACGCTGTGCAGCAGGCCGTCAAAGCCGGTTCTGTTGTCGGTGTCGATAGTGCCGTCGTGCACGAAGTTTCCCACGACCCAGTTGATGTGGTACCGGGTGACAAGCACTTCTTCATCATCGCACAGATACACCTTGCCTATTCCTGAGAAAAGCAGCAACGGTGTCATTTTTTGTCAGCTCTACGACAGGCGAGGCCAACGTGCCTTTCATGTCGACAAACAAAGGTCGACGTGACACGGACGTGCGGACCCCAGTGGAGCACTTTACAGCCATGGTTTCTACGGTAAATCGTGGTTGGAACGAGCCCCCACCCAGCCAAAGACCGGTCATCGTGATAGCGGCGTTACAGAAAAGTTCCAGCACATATACAATAGCATAGCAAAAGGGGCGCCATCGAAAAACCACGTCTCCCACGCCCAGAATCGGCAATAAGGTTTCACACCCTGGCTTCAGGTTCCACCATCGCTTGATGCTGTTAATAGCATTTCAGTGATCGTGAAGGCATGGACGTGGGGGAAACCATAACGGCGTGACACGTTCACCGGACCCGTGTCACACGGTGCTAGTAGAGTGCCCAGCAGGTGCACTCAAGGTGCCCTGAACCAACTGGTTCGCTGCAATATTATGGTGCGACATGCTATACGTCGGGCGATACAATCTGTTCCGCAGATAATCCACAGCAGGGCTATTACGGGAGGGAATAGTAAGTAGGACTAAATTGTGTTAGTAAAAATAGGGAAATATATAGGTTTTTGTGTGTGTGTGCCGTAGGTCCTATTTACTATGGCCCCCCGATATATATCGGCACAAGAAAACGCCTTCGATACCCTCAAACTTGTCACAGGAGGTGATATGTTTTTACAGTACATTACGTGAAGAAGGGGGCTCACGTCGTAGCTCAGGATGGGGCTGTTGCAAGGCAAGTGGACAGAAAATCGTCCAGTTTTGCAGTCGACCGAGTTGCTCCATAACATCAGGGTACCCATGCCTCGAAATGTAGGTTTCGGCGGCTTGGTCGTGCCCTACCTACGATTTATATTTATAGTAGTACAACGACACTCGACATCAAATGCAACGCGATTTTCTGACTCCGTCGAAAAGCGCCGACATTTACCCCCAGAAAATGGGGATATGGCTGTGCATGTGTAAAGGATACTTGCTAGTACAGTATACGGTTGGGCTTACATAGTTTGGGTCTTTACATACGGAAAATCAGAGCACAAGCGTAATCTCAATAAATGTCTAGGTCAGTCACGCCCAATCATGAATGGTCAGGAAAGTCGTGTGGTTAGCCAATCACAACAATATGGCCAAAATGACAACCAACCACGGCTGCTGCAAGCCACTTGGGTTGCTGTCTCACCTCGCACGAGCGCCCTCGGCCTAGTGCCCAGATCCAGCACGATCTCTTCCAAGCCAGAAATCATTTCCCTGCCAGCGAGGGCGTTGATCGGATCAATGTGGCCAAGGTTAGCTACGCTTGTCGACAGAGCAACCCTTGTGCCAGAGCATCAGTACTTGGCGCTTCCGAATGGCCGAGTTCCTCAACACATCAACGTTTAACCTTGCCATCTCCCAACTCCCAGCCGGCCGACGGGCTGTGCACGTTGCAGCGCGCATTTGTCTATGCTGATGGATACATAGATAGAGAGCGCGAAACCGTATCGGTAGCTCGGCAACGCCAATCTCACGTTACGAAACCCCTGGTTTCCCCGTGGAGAAACAAACAAACAAACAAACAAACAAACAAACAAACCGGGTCCCTATCCACCAACAGAAGCCCGACGAAAAACGAAACGACATCCCAGCAACGCTCGCAAACATAGTATCACTTCTTCTCGAAAGCACCCTACCAGTACCTCTCAGATAGCGCGTCCAGGACGAAGATGTTGGGCAAGTGCTTCAGCATCTCCAACACGTCGGCGTCCTCATCATCCTGGTCATAGACGCTCGAAGCGTCAGATTCGCTTTCACCGTCACTGTCCAGACCGTCGCGGGTGGTCGGAGGAGCCTCCTGGGAAGGAGGCACCGCCGCCCTGAAGCAGACCCGACAACGCAACCACGAAAACAGTGCGCATGATGCCAACAAAACAACGAGTTCAAGGAATGGCAGCACTTGCTACAGGCCGCAGGGACGGCACCACGCTCAACATGTCATCGCTTGAAGATGCGACTTGAAAGTCCTCAACTTTTATTGGGCGCTTGGGCTCAGGCGGGGATGGCTGGTCAGGTACTCTACCGGGAGCTCCCGGCAACGTAAGGTTGAAGAATTGTGACATCGTCCGCACTACAGCGGAAGCGAAAGCGTCATAAATCCAAACCAAAAGAGTTCTCTATGGTTCGCAAAGGTGCACATGGGTGTCGTCCGGAATAAACCCGTTAATGCGCTCGAAAAGTCTCCAACCCGACAACTTCGAGTGCGCTGCCCGCCTTAAGAGTACAACGCCACCGCGACTCATGGTTCGGCCGTCAAGACCGCTTCCATGCGTGTAAGCATGTCGCGATACATCACGACACGAGACACGACAACCACAGGCGTCGGCCTAGCCATAGACATCCTGAAGCTTGGAAATTGTTCAAAGGGGAAAACATATGTAGGGCTTACGGCCATGAACGAGATCGCGTGCTATAGACGTTCCAAACGTCATTCAAACCACCGTGGAGACCTATAACCAATACCGCCATTTTCCAGATAAGGTAACCCTGATTTTTCTCTCCCTGCGGACTATATCCGCTATGACTTGTTCAAGCAACAGACTCAGGAGTGCCAAAGCCAGACCACACCTTGAATCCTGGGACCCAGCAATGCCCGCGTCATCTCCACGGGTCGCCCCTCCTCTCACGTCTCCACCCCCACCCGCGTCGCCACCTCCACGGCAACCGCTGCTGGAATCGGCCACCTTGCCTCCTCCCCCTTCGCCCCTCCCCCCAGTCGTCGACGTCGCGAAATTACCGGAGTCAGCGTCTGACGAAACGGGGGGATTGTTGTCGATGTTCCCAAACGTAATATTCGCCGCCACCTTCTCTTCCCCCTTGCATTCTCCCGACCAAGCCGGAGCCGTGGGGGCGGCGGAGGCTTCGGTGTCGGTTGGCAGCAAGAACGTTACGGTTCGCCGAGACCGCGGTTTCACCCCATCGTTTTGGTTGCCTAGAGTTTGTTTTGCGGACAGGGGAGGTATGTACTGGGGCTTTGGAATTGAGCCAGAGGTCGCCTCCTTGACCACCCCTTTCGAAGAGTGGGTCTCTGAAGTGGGCGGTGGGTCGTGAGAGGTGCCTGCCTCCCTGCTTGAGCTGGAAATCCCCTTCGCCCTTAGTTCTGGTGCCTGCACGCGAAGTCGTTACGTAGCATTGACGGGATATTTGTTATGTGCGTTCGAGTCGCGCGCGCGAGTATCACGGGTATTATCGTGTGTTTTTTCCATTGTCTTTGTTGCGGCGTAATTCACACACCAGCGCGCGCCTTGCCAGACGTTTGCTCAAAGAAAAAGGTGACACCAACATGGCCGTCGCGACCACCAAATCGAAAAAACGGAAATAGTACAGCAACGCTACGCAGAAAACAGGTCCAACCCGTACACCCCGTCGGACAGCAAATACCGCGCACACAGTGGCACGCTCGTTCTCACCCCCCCCCTCTGTTCGGACCTTGTCTGGACCTTCTGGCGCCGCTGCTGACAGAGAGGCCAAGCATAACCAAGCAGTAGAACAGGGACAGCAAGAGCGGGCTCGCGCGCGCAGCCCACCGCCTCAGCAACACACACCGATGACACCCCCGGGAATTTTGTCAGGAAATCCTCCATGAACCCAATAAGCTGACGACGCACGAAATATCCCCCCACATTTGCCGAAAACGACGCTGTTCTACGCACGAGTAGTCAGCGTTACTTTTATTGGGCCTACTTTATTGCAAAATGGCAACGGTACACCATGTTACACGATGGCACAGCAAATCCTCTCCGCGAGCTGTGGGAAAACCCTTGCGTACAAGGTTTGCGAGCACCACACAAGTAGGGCTTCGTCACACTCCCCCCACACGCAGAGCGGCCAACGGTAGGCGCACCTCAAAGGACGTATGCGGCATCAGCAGTAATCGCTCACCCATCGCACATCAAACAAAGCGCACGCGCATACAGCAGGTCAGCGACGTAAACACCACCCCCCTCCTGTGTTTCTGGGAGCAACACAAACATCGTTCTGCTGATACTCAGACTGCACCAGACCTGCCCCCAAATCTCTGCGCGAGGCCACTATTAAATATTACATCTGTGCGACGAAGGCTACGCCACCCCCTATACCCCTCGCACTCGCCTTTTGGAGCTCGTAACTGGCGATTTTTTTGCCGGGGTTTCCGTCGATTCCGGGACCGTCGTCGGTAAACGTCATCCGCCTCCAACCCTTGCACCTGACCTCTGCAGCATAGTCGGCCTTCATCTGAGAAAATCCGTAAGGACCAGACGCACAGGGTATATGTATATATATATATATATTTATCAGGCGACGAAAATCGGCGATTCCTATCGAAAATGCTGCATCGTCTCAACGCGTTTCGTCTTGTGCGAACAATTTGAGGACGCAACGTTGTCAACGCTGCGTCCTTGTCCCACATGGCAAAAAACGGCCTGGTGACAGCATCCGACGTCAACGTACTGCACACTGAGAGCAGAGTAGATAAGTCGCGGTCCACAAGAAAGAACAAGACAGGGACAGGAATATTTATTCAGGAATGGAAAGGGGCAGCCTCTTTAAGCGAGATCAGCAGTAACATACTGTTTTTTTCGGCGTTTTGGGGATGCACATTCTCCTGAACCAAGGGGCGGGGGGGGGGGGGGGGGAGGCGCATGATAAAATTCCTCGAATCAAGAAGGTGCTGATAAAGGCAGGTACTCAAAAACCAAGCGCGGCATGTTAACGGCAACTGCTCAGATAGTGACGACAACAGCGAAAATACTGAAACTGGTGTCAAAAACGTTTAAACCGAGACACTACCCCCAATGATGAGCATCAATACCACAAGCGCTTGATCCGTTTTCCTTGTCATGTCTGAAGCTGCGACCCGGAGATGAGCTCAAAACATCCAGACAAGAATAACATAAACAACAAATTTCTGGATCAAGGTTTCGGACATGAAGCGAAAAGCTGACGAAGCAATCACCCGACGAATCATCAAACGCGAAGAAGAGTGGGTGGAAACGAAACTGCAGCAGGCACAGCAGCAGCCGCAGCAGCAGCAGCAAAAGCAAAAGCAGCAGCAGCAACGGCAGCAACAGCAACAGCGGCTACAATGCACCACAGCCCAAAGACAGCGCTCCCCCAGGCATGACGCAGCAAGAAGATCCAACCATTGTCGTGGACCCTCACCTGAGAGGCACGGAAAACATTGGCGAGTTCTCCTGCGGCTAACAGAGCCTCATCCGCCGCCTTGCAGCTCTGGCATAAATAGTGGCACAGCGGGGGCAGAAAAAACAATAACGTCAGAGCTTGGCCGACCCACCGCCGACTGGGTGTCTTCTCTCTACCTCGCCTCCGCTTGTTACTGCGGCTTCCTTGTTCAGCACAATTTCAACCCTTGTCTGTGGCTACTCAGGGAGCCTAAAATTACGTGTTTCAGCGAAAACAAGGAGGAACATGCAACACGCTACAGAATTTGGGGTAGAATCTGTGTTGTTTCCTCCCTACCACCCCTGCGTGTGCAAAGTGCCAAAACCAGAGCGATTCCCCCCACCGTACGATCGTAGCGAAAGCAACGGATGATTACTTGGCACCTGCCGCCTGACCCGCAGCATCGGTCTGTCGTGTGTGTAAGCAGTCACCAAAACCGAGGGGGCCTCTCCCTAAACACACAGCCTCGATTCTAAAAACTTATTCCGAAAGCTCTCATGATGTCACACCTCACGAAGGCGGAGGACTCCATAGGCGGCGGGTAGAAGCATATCGGCGCCAAGCGGCCGCCGAGCGAACGTTGCCTCGTCCAAGGTGAACTTGCTGCGGCGAGGAAAGCGCTGTCATTGTCAATCACGCTACGGTAGGTGCGTGCAGTGCACACCCGCAATGGTATGAGGGTCTTTTCCTTGATTGTTGTACAGAAGGTCTACATGATATCTCACCCAAAAAACTGGCTGAAAGAAAGAAAACAGAAAGCACACGTATGGCCTACTGATGAGCACTCCCATGGCCTACAGTGGGTCTGTCACGAAAACGATAAGGCATGTATTATAAGGCGCATGCCTTCTAAGGCGCACGCCTTATTGGGCAGTTCCTCAGTTGAGAAGCATCATCAGTCAACAAATATTAAGTATTTGCCTCGGGTGGCAAAAAAAGTGCTACCCCCCTATCGTAGAGCGCGTCTGTGCTCTAAGCTGCGGGCAGGGTCTTCCGCTTGATAGTTACAACTCTCGAAGAGAAACATGGAACTCATCAATGGTTCAGTATCGATGGTGGAAACAACGCGCGTTAGGGAAACAGCCATCGCAGCAATCGCGGGGTCGTGTGCTCCCGGTACTTGCGATAGCGTACATACTGAGGGGGGACTCTCGCACTCCTAGTTTCATGTACGGGAATGGAAGGCCGCATGACATCAATTCCGGAAATGAAAAAATAGCGTTCACAAGGCAACTCTATCCATGCTGTTGGTGGCGCAACGGAGAGTCATCGCACAATGCTATGCATGCAAATATATATATACAGATATCTAAGGTAAGTGCCATTCCGGGTAGTACGCTACTGTAGCCATGGGAGCTATTTCATATTACCAAGGTACCCTCATTAGCAACCAGCTGAGGCCTGCTGCCGTAAGTGTGGAATAAGCAACGAAACACTTGTCGCTTGTGGCCAGTGGGGTCTTACCGGGCGGGATCGTCGCACAGGTCTAAGGACCAGAGTGCGGAGCCAAAACTGTTGAGCGCGTCTCCACCAAGGGCTTCCCCGACAAGCTCGAGGTCGAGCACCGTATTGACGTGGAACGAAGGCCCTGGGAAGAACCGAGCAAGGGCTGCCACATGGTCGTGGACGTCGTGCATCACCTGCGACAATTAATCCAGCACCAATCCCTCACACGCTGTTCCAAGCAAGCAAAACATGCAAATTTCGAGGGCCTACTCTTGTGGGTGAATCTCGCTGGAAAAATGCCGTTTCGCTGCGTGCCAAC
Source organism: Saccharina japonica (assembly GCA_008828725.1). Classification (NCBI taxonomy): domain Eukaryota; class Phaeophyceae; order Laminariales; family Laminariaceae; genus Saccharina; species Saccharina japonica. The sequence goes on along the minus strand of MEHQ01001196.1, from coordinate 399,963 downwards.
GTAAAAAAACAAAAAAATACACGAAACACGCCGTCTCAGATGCTCGTGTTCCCCACGCAAGCTGGAAGCGAACACGGCAGAGCCGTGAAGCCACTGTCGGCGACACGCAGCGCCCATTGGCCCACCGTTTGCCTCCCCACAAGCAAAAAAGGTGTTACTTCGTACAAAGTGCAGGAGGTGCAACAAAAAAAATCGAATTCCAGATTATCTACAGGCAGAGGACATCGTTCGGGGCGACACAACATGCCAACGTGCCCCACCTTGCGGATTTTGACGTCCTCCAGAATGCTGCGCAGGTCGGTGCTCAGTATTTCATTTCCTACACGCGTTTCCATCAGGGCCTGAACGTCGAAAATGACCACGTTGTGCCAAAGCGCACCACCTGCGATCTGCCAGTACCGTTGGGGACCAAGACCAGGGGAAAGTCTGAGATGGTGACCGGCGCTAGGCAGGGAAACTGGTTTGAACCATCAAGCATCCACTCTTCTTAGTCAGTGTTGCTGCTGGGAGTCTGAGGCGTCACCCCCTCAAATCGATTTTGCTAGTCGCACATCAGCCCGACTCCTCTACTACACGACCAGGCTTGAGCGGCTATCCGTCTCATCACTGCTGCTGGTTCGACATTTGTTTTCTAAATACGCCAGCTGTGACTTCGACTCACTGAGAAGTCGATAAGCAGTTTTAACCAGCCGCGGGTTGCGTCGGCAGTGAGTGTTTTCTATATTGCTCGTGAACGGTTGGCTTGAATGCCGGAAATACTCGCGTGCATGTAGGCGCCGTGCGGCCCAGCTTAGCCGTGACACGTGCCCGGTTAGAGTACGTGCCGATATCGAGGCGATAACCCTACCCCCCTCCCCTACTCCCTGTTTTGCGAATAGTGATGCACTTCGTGTCTCAACAGCATCACACCTACCGGTAAGTATTACGCATTGTTCTGTCGAGGGCATCCGGGGGGTAGTTCCACCCAGCTTCGTGAGCGGCTGCGCAGAGCGGAAGCACGTCTGTATTCCAGAAAATAGAGTGAATGCGTCCATACGACGAGGCCGTCGCTTCCGTTACTGCCCGAACTATCAGGATAAACTGCGCGGCGCCTGTCGCTTGTGCGCAGTTGCAGAAAATCAGTGCACATATCGTGCACGGAGCTCCTTATCAGGAGTAGACTCTCCACATCCACCCGACATTAATGTATAACTTACAACAGAGGCGAGAGCGACCACTCTTGAGCAAACGTACCATTCAAAGCGCTTCCCAACACTTGCGGAAGCCACGGCCCTAGACTATGCCTTCATCGCGCCAACTCACCTGCACGGTTTGAATGACGCCGTCTTCCGCTCCCAGGTCCCGACCGTCAAGCCGAACCGCCACCGGCCCGGTCGAGCGCAAGGCCTTCCGCAGCAAGCCAGTCCCCTGCACGCCACGCTCGGCCCCTAGCGCCGTGGCAGCATCCGCCAAGCTTGGGGCATCGCGAATCAAGAAAATACGAAGCATCTCGGCACCGGGGATAGAATAAATTGGTGCGGCGCGATCAGCACGCCCGTCAGAGGGTGCCGATGAATCGTCTTGGCGTAGCGGAGCCGTAGCCTGAGTCGGAGCCGGAGCCGCAGGGAGAGGTAAGGCCGTGGTAGGGGCGACGGCGGGGTGGACGGCTGCCAGAGGCTTCACCCTGCCGTCGGCTGCCATGGAAAAAGTCACAGATTCTGTCGAGGGTCTGACGGCGGCAGCGCTTTGATGGGCCCAGCTTGGTGTCGACGAAGCCGCTGAAGTGCCAGCAGCACCAGCAGCGAACGCAGCAGATTTGGCAGTAGTGGCGGTATTGTTTACCTCATCGTGCGGCGCCGAATTGGCAGTGGAATCCGCGGCGGAAGCTGGAGCAGCCGTGGTACAGACCGCTGCCGCGGGCTTGGAATCGGTCGCAGCGCGTACCTCCTGGGGAATCTTGGCCTGAGAAGCGGTAGTACCTGCGTGAACAGCAGCGGGGGCGGAATCGAAAATCCCGTGAGAAACTACGGCGGCTACATCGTTGCCACCAGGAGTACGGTTATCCGGACACGGGTACAGATGGAGGGAGGGTGGGGGCAGGGATGGAGTTGGGGATAGTACCACCACTAGTGCTGACAGCTGCGTTGGTCCCCCGGAGCACCTCACGTTGACCGTTCTTTGCTTCTGTGTCCTCTGCAACGCTGGGTTCATCCCGCGGTACTGGCTTGAGCTCGCGAGGAGGAGGAACACAAGCCAAGCGAAAGGCCGAGAGAACGCCCGGCACTGTCGCCGTTCTTACCTTCCCCGTTCTTGCACTCCACGTTATCACGACGACCTGCGCCACCGTCAGTAGCTAGCTTGCGATCGGTCCCAACATAGACCAAACCAGCGTCGCCATCATCGGCGAAGAAGCCGTCGGCACCAGCTTCCGCACGCGAGCGTTCGGGAGTCGAGTCGGGGTCGGCATAGATCCTGTCCCCCCCTTTCGCTTCTCCTACTGCTTGTTCTCCGCCGCGACGATACGCCTTCTTGCCCTTGCGGAAAACCGATTCCAGCGTCAGAGGGCTTGCTCCCTTTCCCGCTTCCGACTCCGCGCTTGCCTCTGCCGCCGCGAGTTCCTCGGCTCTGTCCTTTAGATCGGGGCTCGGTACGGGGTCCGCCGCTGCCACTACCGCAACCGTCCCGACTGCCCCGGCAACCGATATCCCTGTCACCGCCGGCGACGATGGAGGCTGGGTGGCAGGAGATAACAGCCCCCGCTCACCGGGAGTAAGGACGGCTTTCCGCATGTTGTCCATCGCGGGGCCGGTTCTCACCAAGGCCTTGAGTGTTTTGACTACCGGCAAGGGAGGGTTCGGCTTGTTGCCCATCTGGTTGGCAGCATGGGACGTTTTTTCTTCCCGAGCCTGCTGCTGGTTATCCGCGGACAAGACACTAGAGGCTCCCTCCGCCGCGCCTCCCTTCCGCGTGATGACGAGACCGGTGGCGGGGTCGCCCCCCCTCGGTGCCGACTGCAAGCCCGACCGCGACACCGACAGGAAACCCACGTTGTCCCTCTTACGGAGAAGGTACTCGGCATCCTGGATGTATCGATCTCTGGAACCGCCTTGCTCGAACTGCGATTGGATGGTGACCACCTGCCGTGGGGCGCCCAACGTCTTGGCCCACACCTCGAACTCGCGAACCGTTTCCTGGTCAGACCTTGAGCCAGGAAATCCGCTCCGGGCCAATTCAGCAGGGGTGGGTTGGGCGTCCCCACAGCCAACCTTGCGTTCAGACGTGGCGAGGGCGACACTATTGCTCGGTTCAGCGCTTTGTTCCCCCCTCTGGGGTGGTCGAGCACGTTGAAGGTCGGCAGGGCGGGAAGGTTGAGCCCGCTGAATAGAACCGCCGGCCACACTCTGCGCGGCATCGGCCTTGGCCGGTGGCAGCAAAATGGAATCCATACGGTGTTTTGCTGCGAACCAGTTCCAGATGTCGATCGTGTACTGGGCCCTGTTTCCGTCTCTCTCGAACCTTTCCTGCACCCTGGCCACCTCGGGCGGAGGGTGAGGGGCCCTCACCAGTTCCTGGAACTGACGTATCGCTTCATCTGCGGTCAAGCGCGGCGCGGACTGCGAAGGGTTCCACTCGGTTGCGGCACAGTTAAGTTCGGTTGGCTGTTTGGCAACCATAGGAGCCGCGTCGCGAGTCACCATTCTCCGAGCTGCGTCGTTGGAACGCTCGTTTTGTTGGTGGTGGACCCGGTGGGTCGGCGGCGGCGCCGCCGCCGCCGCCGGTCTCTCGTGACCCATGCGCCCCCCCCCCCCTCTCCGCGGCCAACATTGGATGGTGTGGCCGACGCGCGGGGCGGTAAGCCGTGCGGCATGCCGTGCGGCACGGCTTGGTGTGCATTGCGCGGTACGGCGTGCGGCAAACTGTGCGGTACGGCTTGCGGCACGCTATGCCGTTCGGCTTGTGGCACGGGTTGTGGTCCACTCTCCGGTACAACATGCGCCTGCGGTACACCGTGCGGTGCATTGCGTCGAACACCGTGAGGTGTACCCTGCGGTACACCCTGCTGCATCCCGCCTCCATAGGGGCGCCCATAATTGTTACTCCGCCCCGAGGGCAGCACCGGCTGCGGCTGCATCCCTGCGCCCGTGTGCATCATGCCCATGTTATCAACGGCACCGCTAGGAGGGCCGCTTTCTGGTACGGCGTATACGTCCTGGGTGGTCGTCCATCCTGACTCGTTGTGGGCGCCACCACCACCACCGCCACCACCACCACCGCCACCACCACCGCCGCCAACTCCCCCATAGAAACCTCCGTGCGGAATTCCGCCAGCATCACCGGCCATGGGCGGATTCCCGACGTGATGAGAGTAGCCCCCTCTGTCAACGCGTCCCGCGCCCCCCATGCCCGCGAGAGCACCGTGCACGGGTTGCGGCATGTTCGCCTGCCTGCGGTGCCGCGTATTCGTGGTGCCAGCAAAGGGTGGTGGTGGTGCAGCGTTGGGCCGCTGAGACATTTGTAGATGGGCGTTACCGGTGCTATACACTTGCCCGGAATCTTCGTCGTAGGCGATGCCGTTCACCAGTCCCTGTTGGATGCGGTTCAAAACCGTCGCGTTCAACTCTGTCTCAGAAAGTATCCCCCCGTTGTCGCGCACTTGCTTGGAAACGGTTCGGGCTCGGGCGTCCCACCAGAGAGTAAGATGAGTTTGTGACTCCCCGACGCCGATTTTTTCCATGGAGTTCAACCACGCCCGAACCAGATATGCACACTACTGTCGTGATTCCGTGGTCCACTTGAGTTCACGTCGCCGTCATGATGTTGTACAAAAAAAAAAGAACGAGTATGAGAGAGGGAACGTGCGGATCGGGTGTTACGCCTGCTAGACTGTCTGGAACGTTTCGGCGCAGTGTGTCATGCAAGCCCTCGACCGATTTGGGGGGCGGTGTCAATCAGGAGGAGAGAGCAGGAGGGCAAGGGAACGTGGATGTTATAACTACTATTGATATAAATAAGCATTTTGATACGACAAACAATCAGCTATGAGATCGAGGGTTTCGTCGAAAATCATATTTTGCAGGCTGCGTGCGTAAGCCGATCGCGCGTACTGCGAGTTTTGTATGACCTCTTAAAGGGCATACTTCTGCCAGAAAGAAGAATGGGGTACACCGGTAGCCGGGAGGAGGAGGAGGAAGTAGATGCACAGATGCGCCCTTGTGGCAAAGCAATAGAGAGTAGAACTCACGTAGTGGGAGAATGCGAAATGTGCACGGAGGAACGGGATGTGTTAAGAGAAAGAGATGAGGGGAAAATGACGAATTTGTCATGGACAGTTTGGTACACTACATAGATACTTCCTCTGACACATAAGTAAAGTCGTTTACGGGGTGCAGATCGTATCTCCTCAACGGAGCTGCTGACGATCCTATCCTTAACTTTGGTAAAAAGATAAACTCATGAAGACGCCCACTCAAATCAATAAAAAAAAATCAAATCATGCTTACTGCGAACGTTTGGGTCGAAAATCACAAAATTTAGACCGATTTTGACCAATTTGTACAATTTTCGGCCGAATGTTGACGCATTTTGCTGTTGCGATAATCTACAGGGGTGGCTACGTGGTCATGCGGTTTCGGACGAGGCGGAAATATCGTACAAATGATGAAGCGGAAACCAAGAGTATATTTGTTTTTTGTTTTTCCGTTCTTTGCCAATTTTCTGGGTTTCCAATTTTCTTCGCTGTTTTCCGCAAAGGCGCCATTTTTGGGCCGAGTGTTTTGTTTTCGGCCGTTGGCTCATGCGGGGTAATGCGCAGACAAAGAAAAACAAGAAATGGTTCACCTAAAAAAACGCCAAATATATTTTGTGTATGCCTACACTACCGGCCCTCTCACGAGAAAGTGCCCCACAAGAAACTCAGCCTAAACACTACGGGGAAATAAGAAGGTCGACAGCTATTATACTGAAGCTAGTGTGGGACACACCCCTTTCTCAAATAAGAAAGTCAGCCTAAGCCCGATTTCTGGTTTCTTATGAGCGGGCCGGTACTGTATTATGGGGGACCATAGTAAACAGGACCAAATTTGTAAGTATAAATAGGGAAATGTATAGGTTTTAGTGTGTACCGTAGGTAGTTACTAGTGTTTACTATGGCCTCCCGTGATAGGCATCGGACACGATTAAGGGCCCGTGTAAGCATAACAGCCTTTAATTATGTGTCAGAGGAATGTTTTATATATTACATGTGTCACGTTGGCCGTCCAGCATATACCAGTACACGTGGAGCACGCAAAATCAGATACATACACAAGAAGAAAACCAAGGAAAACCAAATAAGGAAGTTTATCACCAAGACTAGCCACCGATCTTCTCCACCTTTTGACCTTGCTCCGCGACAGAGAAGAAAAACGTTTCATTTATTTGGATAGATCCACCATTCCCCATTCCCCAACGGGCTTTCGAATGGAGCACTTGAGTTCAGCCAAAACAGCGTCAAAATGCTCCCACTAGTTCCCCCAACAGGGCAGATCTGAACGCTTATTGTGCCGGCCATGATGATATATACGTGTTTCAAGAAGCGTCCGTTATATTGCCAGGAGGTCTATAACGCTATGTGCAAGATTATTACCGGGGCGTATAGTAAAAAGGACCTACTACGGCACCCACAAACGCCTACCAGGTATATATTTACCAATGTTTATTAACAAAAACTGGTCTCTATTTACTACGGTCCCCCGTAATAGCATTGTTACTGATATCAACATTATCCTTGCCATCCGACAATGATGTGTAGCGTAAGTTTTAACGTTGATCACTCAAAAACATTTAAAATTTCCCGAAAGAAGAAAGCCGCAGAAAAAACAAGAAATCTCTGCACGAAATATACTCACACCTTCTCTACCTACTTCCGAATCAGCGACGCAGCAGTCAGGTTCAAAGACGTGCATGTTTGCAGATTAAGGTTTAGAGATCGATACCGCCAGGTGGAGCGTCTATGCTTCAGTAGTGCTGGGAAGCAACAAAAATAAGCATGCTTAATGTTGCTTATTTTGCGCCACTGTTATGTAAGCAAAATCAAAGCAGGGGTGGAGCGTCTATGCTACAGTGGTATTGAGAGTTGGGAGCAACAAAAATGGGCATGCTTGTGTTGTTGCTTATTTGCGTAAAAGTTATCTTGTTAATAGCGATGTTGCTGCTACTGTTGTACGAACAAGTGCCACAACGGCATCTTGGAAGTAGGCCCAAGAGGGAAGGGGCGGCAGCATAACATATGAGGGCGATACTTGATGGGAATATTAGAAACGTTTGAGTTGGCTTTCCGCGAGCATCGAACCCAACTTTGTGAAATACGTTTTTTTTATTGATATATACACATTGTGCCAGGCGGTAAAAAAACTGTGCTGGATGGCAGCATTTATTTAATGCTAGTTCATTGAATCTGACTCCAGTGTTTTATTTCGCTTCGCTCAAACACGATTTACTCTTATTGTATAGGTACCCCTTGGCAATACTGTCGCATTTACGGCCTCGATTTTCCTACATCCTCGGTCATTACGGCCATGCGCGGAGCCACGGTCGGCGTCAACCCGCCGCGGCGAAGCCCCCCTTGTACTACAGTTAGTATGGTATCATATACATACGCCATACAAATAAAGTGTACCTGGTATGGGTTTTGGTATGCCCACTGTAAACTCTGCATACATCAAAAGTGTACCAGGTACTGGTATGTGTTTTAGTCTACAAATATTTACGATGGGGGTTTTAGTATGACCATGTTAAAAATGCCTTCTAATTGTATGTACGGGTTTTAGTATGCTACACTAAACGCCATACTTTCCAAATACGCAAAAAAACATGCTCAACTTAGCGAAAATAAAACAAATCAGCAATAATCAAAGCAACCCCATTATCACGTTGCTTACCAACACTTCTTTAAGTCTATATGCAAACTCATATATGAGAGTAGTCGTGTTGCAGGGTCTGGAAGACGAAGTCTATGCAAATTAATACATCAGAGTAGTCGTTTTGTAGGGTCTGGAAGGCCGTTCCTATCATCTGGGAGTGCAGGGATGATCCCAACATCCCCCCTGCTCTTGTAGTATATACCTGGTAACTTTTAGCACGGCACTTGGCTTGTATAAAAATATCATGGTAGTGCGGTTGAAAGCTGGTCTGATTTGGCTTATATAGGAGAAAGCACTGCAATGCTCAAGTACGACGAGTAATACGGTATTCCGAGCAGAACTGGGAATGCAACCACTTGAGACAAATAGAGACGCGAGAAAGTTGAAATGCCAATATAAAATAAAGGACATGCCAAAGAAGAGGTTGCCTGCCATAGCTGATAGAGCCTTATGGCAGGAAGTAACTAAAGGGTAAGCTGGCAGAAGGTGGGATAGCGTCGTCGAGAAAGTATGGAAGGATATGGGAGGAAACCAAAAAGAGATGGATGTTGGCCATGGATAAGTTTGGGGGGGGTACAAAACAGAAGCAACAGAAAGCACGGAAAGAAGGGAAAGGCTACGCAGCGCTAAGAAATAAGGTGGAAGGGGAGGAACACTCAGATATATGACGGGGACTAAGAGAGGGGTGGGAATGAAAATCCACTTGCACGGCCCGATGGACTTCGCGAAAACGAACTTAGAGAGGGATCGTAATGACGAAACGTATTTGCAAGACCCAAAGGACTTCGCGAAAACGCTGAAACTACGATTTCGTGTAGGGGGTCTGGACCTGCCAGAAAGAAGATGGGGTATACCAGCAGCCGGGAGGAGGAGGAAATAGATGCACAGATGTGCCCTTGTGGCAAATCAATAGATAAGAGTAGAACTCCCGTAGTGGGATAATGTGAAATGTGCAAGAAAGAACGGGATGTGTTCGAGGAGGAGATGCTGAAAAGAGACGAATGAATGTGACATGGCGAGTTTGGTACAACTACATAGATAGTAGCGAGAAAACGATTGCTATCCTTGGAGATAGATGGTGGCCACAGGCGGCGACGCGGGAAGGGGATAGGGTTAGCAAAAAGTGTCTATGCAATACGAGTATGTTATAAGGATTACCCTTGGCTGGGTAATCGATCGATCTTTTACCCCTATAGCTCAGCGGTAATACCCTCACATTTGACGTCGTCGAGGACACGGGTTCGAATCTCACTCCGAACGTTTCTTTTATAGAAACGCTTGCGCGTGCGTCCCTAAAAAACACGTCTCCCTGGTTCCCCAGGTATTGAAACGAAGCGGGTAGGTCAACGTACGGCCGTATACGGTACCGACGTCCCAAATATCCCGCCGTTCAGAGGGGGGGAGAGTGTTATAAGGATTACCCTGGGCTGGGTAATCGATCGATCTTTTACCCCTATAGCTCAGCAGGTAATACCTTCACAAGTATTATAAGGAAACAACGTAAAATGAGCGCCTAACTGTTGGAGGTGTCTCTCTATTTTAGGAGTAGGAGCAATGCTCTTTCTCGAAAGGGATGCCTGGTCAATTGTCAAAGGATTAAGGCAAGCAACAAACGAGTACGCCCCCCCCCCCTCACTACAAGTGGTCAATGGTCAAATGACTAAGGCAAGCAACAAATGAGTACGCCCCCCCCCCCCCCCTCCCTACATTTGGTTTGCCGAAAAACATGTTTGGAGTGTGGAGTCGTTTTTTTTTTTCGTGCATCCTTGGGGTACATAGAGTACCTGGTAGGGAACCGGAACCAACAAGAAGCAAATACTAATCCAGTAACACCGTAACATAATGTTAGGCAGACCTCAGCATTTAGGCTAACACCCTAACATAGTGTTACGTATCGGCCGGCTAAGACTGTAACGTATCTAACGTATGTTAAATGTTACGGCATCCGACCTTGAGGCAATCAGACTGGGGGTCCGAATAACGTACGTAGTGTTAGTACGACGTAGTGCTGGACACGTGTTAGTGTTATGTTAGTGTGTTATTTGTAACACAATGTTAACACTCATTCGAAGGGTAACACAATGTTAGTGTGTTATGTCTAACGCTCCGTGGACAGTAACATTATGTTATCGTGTTAGTAAATCTGCAGATATCGATCTGGGAATGTTAGAGTGATAACGTACGTGTTGGGTCAGAGCCTAACACTATGGTAAAGTGTTAGTTGAAGGACGGATCACGGTTTAACATAACGTTAAGACGTGTGCACGTTCGTGGGTTTCCAGTTAACACTGTGTTACCGCGTTGCCGTGATTGCCCCTCCAGTGTTAACAATGTGTTACCGCGTTACCGTGATTGCCCCTCCAGTGTTATAACACTATGTTAGTACGTTGCCAAGTCCCTGTGTTAGGCCCCATAACGTAGATAAGTGTTATCCGAGTGTTACGTTTTCCGAGGTGTGAAAAGGTTGTTGCTGTTGTTGCTGTTGTCATGTTGCCATGCACCAATACCCGTATGATACGTGCATGTTTTTTTTTTCGGGCTTACAAATGTACGGTACGTATACTACCATGGATCCATGGGTATGTGGTCCTGGTATTATTTGGTTGTAAGTCATACGGGATGGTATACCACGGCTATACGTGCGTATTGCGCCTACTGTTCGGGACTTGTTTTCTTCCCTCGCCTATATACGAGTACAGAGCGTATTGTTCTGGAGTTGTTTTCTTCCCTCGGATCGTTTTCTTGTGCCTGTGGTTGTTGTGATCACGGGCTAGATTTCAGGGAAATGAGCTACAGAGTGCGAGAGTAGTGTGAGAGTATCATCATCACCACCGCACTGGAGCTACTGCTGTGCTGTACCTATACTCAGCATATCAATAGCAAGCTGACAAGGATGCCTGATCTGGTGCGGCTGCTGTGCCTCGTATAGACTGGTACCTGGTATGACTGTACAGCACAGACAGCAGTAAAAGAGTAGTGCAAGTACAGGCCTATACCGCCGTGTACTACTGTAGTAGACAACAAAAAAAACGTACCAGCGTACGAGCGTACTCTATCAATAGCAGCAGTTATCCCAGTACCACATCAGAGGCGTACTCTGTCAAGGCGGGACGGACAGCATGTATCTGGAGTCCGTATCTTGTGCCGAGTGCCAAGGGGATCATTTCGATCATTTCGAGAACATGGAGAGCTATATACAAAGAAAGGCAATGTTGCCTGCCGTCTGCCATGCTACAGGTAACCAGCCTGGGAGTGTGATTGACACTCTAGACTGCTGTTGTTGTAGATCTGCTAGATGCCGTGTCCGCGGGAGATTCCAACCTGCTGTTGTCACCGACACGGCCCGGACAAGATACGCTGACCTTCAAACTTGCTTGCATGTTTTTGTGTACCTTTTCGATAAATAAGCCTGTGTCAACTCATCTTTGCGCGCCGAAATACTTCGCCCCCTACCCCGCCGGATACGAGGCAGCCGATCGAACGATTGCAGGGCATTTCTGTGCAGGGGAATGCCTTGCGGGGGACAAGCCTTGCTTGCCAGCCAATTCCGTGCTTTCAGAGCTGGGCAGCGAACATGGTCACATGGCCATGGGTACCCTCTGGCTCGCCAACTGTCGAAAGCGACATGGCCATGGGTACCCTCTGGCGCGCGTTTTCTGTGCGACAAAGGATTTGCAAATTTCAAGTTTCAAACCAAACATGTGGGCTGCCGATTCTGAAAAGAGAGTCAAAGCGAACTTGTATCGGCCTTGCACGATACATGATCTGCCTGGGCATACATCAGCACCTCAGGGGCGGCTCACCTGGGGGTTACTTGCGGTCTTGAAGAGGCCCCAGGCCCACGCCATGGAGATGTGGAGCTGAAGATCCCCGATCTTGCGGGCTGTGTTTCAAATGGCGTTCCAGCCTTGCCGGAAGGCATTTTCCCGGAGGGTTGGTGGACATCAAACGTTTTCAGCAGGTTCCAGGTGTTGGGCGTGGGTGTGGGTGAAGTCGTCGTGCGCACAGCTGCAGTGTGTGATTGTGAGGCCGTGCGCAACTGCAGCGTGTTTCTGTGACGCCGTGTGTATTGTTCACGCAGTGCCGGGATAGACGGCCACACGTTTCGATGTGGCTGGTGCGTACTGCGTACGATACACCCCCCCGAAAAAAAACTTACCCCACTAATTTCAAGCATACTACTCTGTCGTCTGTAGGATGGCGGTTGCACAAAATTGTACGGTGGTACAAGGGGGGCTTCGCCGCGGCGTGCTGACGCCCGCCTGCGGCTTCGCGCAATTCCCGTAACGGCGAAGAATAGAGGTAGGAATACTATTATTACGGAGGACCATAGTAAATAGGACCTACGATGCAGACAAAAACCTATATATTTACCTATTTTTACTAAGAATATTTGGTCCTATTTACTGTGGTCCCCCGTAATAAAAAAAAGCTTGATTAGGGCGAATAAAAGCGAATTTACTGCCAAGGGGTGTACAGTAGTAATACAGGACAACTATAATGGGAAACAATAAATATAACCCAGGCTGGGTTTCTGTTTTTTTTTTCCAGAGGGTGCGTCCTACACAAACTTCGTAGAACGGTTCCCGAATTTCTTATTATTTCCTTGGAAATATTAGACTGGGTTCTTATCATTGTCCTGTACTGATGAATTTCAACAACAAATTTTCGTTCGTACCGTACGAGTATGTATGTATTATTCTTGGGGAGTGATAAATGTGCCCCCGGGGGCACATCTCTTAACGACGCCCCCGGGGGCCCTTTTTGCTTGTTGCGCCCCCGGAATTGGGACTGATTACAAAGCACATCACCACGAGCGATTACGACGACCGTAGAACAGCAGACCTGTCTGGGAATTGTCTACTGCATGTGCTGCTGCGGTGTGTGCTGGAGTTCCGCCGGTCATCGCCTTTCGCGCAATATACAGACGGCTTCGTGTTGTCGATACCCAGGATATTTCCAGGCATTGGTTCAGGGTGCAACATCAAGCTAAAAGTGCCTCTACATGATGCACGCGCCACGAGCGATGACGACGGCCGTAGGGCATTGTCTACGGCATGTGCTGCTGTGATGTATGCAGTAATGCCGCCAGGTATCGCTTCTCGCTCGATATACAGACGTGTTTGTTTGTGTTCTCTTATTCCCAGGCTATTTTTGGGGGCACATCAAGCGAAAAGTGCCTCCGCAAGCAGCCTACAGTACAGACATGAAGCACGCTACTACGACCGAGTGCAACGATCGTAGGGCACCAGACTTCTCTGGAACCTGTCTACGGTATGTGCTGCTGAGGCCTGTGCACGAGTTCCGCCGGCCATCGCTTCTCGCTCGATATACATACGTGTTCGTGAGCTCGATACTAAGGATATTCTCCAGGCCATTTTTGGGGGCGCACCACGCTAAAGGTGCCTTCGGAAATAGGCTGCATGAAGCAAGCCACCACGAGCGATAACGACGATCGTACGGCACCAGACCTGTCTAGGAATTGCCTAGAGTATTTTCTGCTGCGGTGTGTACAGTAGTTCCGCCTGTCGCAGCTTCTCGCTCGACGTACGTATGGGTTCGTGTTCTCGATGCTGAGGATCTCTCCAGGCCTTTTTCGGGGGAGCATCAAGCTAAAGGTGCCTCCGGAAATAGGTTGCATGAAGCACGCCACCACGAGTGATGACGACGACCGTACGGCACCAGACGTTTTTGGGGGTTGTCGTCACGGCATGTGCTAATAATGTGGTGTATGCAGTAGTTTCGCCAGTCATTGCGTCCCGCCCGATATCCATACCAGGTATATGTTTGCTCTAGAGTACTTTCTATGGTTATTCCTGCGTTGAACACTCGTAGACGATAATCTGCTGACGGAAGATGTTAGAGTCTACCGAAGTATATAGGTGGCAAGTCCTATACTTAAATAAGACGGGAACGCAGTAACTAACTGTTTGATGTACAATTCAGAGTTCAAAGGGGGGCGAACTTACCCAGATAGGTATATGCGAAATAAATAATATTCCCGTGCGGAATGGTGCATACTTCATAGACTCGTACTCGAATGGACATGGAAGGAAGCGGAACATTGAAATACGTTTCGAGACCACCAACTACTATTAATAGCACAGGTATACGAGTACGCGAATTGAATAATGGGTCTTAAATAAAATGTCAAATATATTCCCGAACGGAATGGCACCAACTTTACAAATCTTACAACATCAGCAGGCATGTATGTATGCACGAATTCAATGCCCATTAAATAGGGTTGCCAGTCAAATGGATTCGTGCTGAATGTCACTTAGTTTACACGCATACACGAACTCCAATGCAAATAAACGGAACACCAAAATAGATGTCTGGCGTCATTACGACCAATGATCAAGGTTGACAGAACAAGTATGCGAGTATGCGAATTAATCACATTTCCAAGGGCAACTTAGAGTTGCTTCCGTCCTACCTACTTTATGTCGTAGAGTTGGCCTTATAGGTATATCAAACGCCAATGAAAATGGATGGACAAAGAACACCCAAATAATACATGTATGTATTTACCAGAATTCCACAACCCATCTGCTACACACACCACAACAGCAGGTGCCATAGACAATCCTCACACGGGCCCACTACGTACTACAGCACTGCAGTACTGATCGTATCAATATATATAGGTATAATAGAGGACATATGATAGTAGTTCCCATCGTAGTTTGGTAGTCCCTTGGTATAGTTTTACTACTGCTGTAGTCTGTTTTCGGAGATATCCTGAATATCGAGAACATCACGAACCCGTCTGTATATCGAGCGAGAAGCTACGACCGGCGGAACTACTGCACACGCTGCAGCAGTACATGCCCTAGACAATATCCAGACAAGTGTGGTGTCCTACGGTTGACGTGATCTCTTGTGGTGGCGTGCTTCATGCAATCCGTTTCCGGAGGCATTTTTAGCTTGATGTGCCCCCAAAAAACATCGTAAGTATCGGGAACACGAACCCGTCTGTATATCGCGCGAGAAGCTGCGACAGGCGGAACTACTGTACACACCGCAGCAGCAAATACTCTAGGCAATTCCTAGACAGGTCTGGTGCCGTACGATCGACGTGGTCGCTCGTGGTGGCTTGCTTCATGCAGCCTATTTCCGAAGGCACCTTTAGCGTGGTGCGCCCCCAAAAATGGCCTGGAGAATATCCTTGGTATCGAGCTCACGAACACGTATGTAAATCGAGCGAGAAGCGATGGCCGGCGGAACTCGTGCACAGGCCTCAGCAGCACATACCGTAGACAAGTTCCAGAGAAGTCTGGTGCCCTACGATCGTTGTACTCGGTCGCAGTAGCGTGCTTCATATCTGTACTGTAGTCTGCTTGCGGAGGCACTTTTCGCTTGATGTGCCCCCAAAAATAGCCTGGGAATAAGAGAACACAAACAAACACGTCTGTATATCGAGCGAGAAGCGATACCTGGCGGCATTACTGCATACATCACAGCAGCACATGCCGTAGACAATGCCCTACGGCCATCGTCATCGCTCGTGGCGCGTGCATCATGTAGAGGCACTTTTAGCTTGATGCTGCACCCTGAACCAATGCCTGGAAATATCCTGAGTATCGACAACACGAAGCCGTCTGCATATTGCGCGAAACGCGATGACCGGCGGAACTACAGCACACACCGCAGCAGCACATGCAGTAGACAATTCCCAGACAGGTCTGCTTCTCTACGGTCGGTCGTCGTAGTCGCTCGTGGTGATGTGCTTTGTAATCAGTCCCAATTTCGGGGGCGCAACAAGCAAAAAGGGCCCCCGGGGGCGTCGTTAAGAGATGTGCCCCCGGGGGCACATTTATCACTCCCCTTTAATTTTTGGAGCAAACCTGTGGCATAGACTGTAAAAGTAGTAGCGACGGCCATTCCTAACGAAACAACTGTCACGAGATGATATCGTACCTGAGGTACAGTGGGCTTGGGCTCCCGGTGTTAATAAACTTCAGGTTGGTGTCCAGGCTCAACGACTTGTTTTGTTTCTGAAGTCGATCTTACTATTTTTTGTAGGATTTAAAGTCGATCTCACAGTGGTACTGCAGTTATCACGGCTGTTCCGCCCTGTACAGCTGAGTATACAGAAGATAGTTATGACAGAGCTATTGCCCGACGAGTCCCGCCCCGGTCCTAGAGTATTCACTCGTACGTAATACCTTTTGGGCGGGTACCCTAGTACGCGTTTAGCAGCCGAGTACTCGTCTAAGGGTGCCCGTCGAACAGCTGGATATCCGGATGCCCTGGGCCCAAATTATCGGCGAGTATGAAGTGTTATCCATACCCGTAACGGGTATTAGCGGTTTTGTTGTTTTTAATCGTTGCTGTAAAGCACGGGTGATATTCAAATCAGAGGCAGAGTATTCTCGGAAGAATGAGATAATGTGAGTTTTGTACGTACGTAAGACGTTTGGCCAATCAGATGAATGCAGAAATTCATGGTAGTATGAATCGTAGCCCGTGATATACACCTGGTCCAGTTCGTAGTTGTGACCTGCACGTGATAGCGCAGTGCAGCAGAGTCAGAGCTACAGGTCCAAGGTGTGATACAGACTAGTTTTGAGTTCCCAGTATGTCCGAGGAGAGCAAGTCGCCGGAGGCTGAGGTTATTCGGGTTGCTGCTGCGCTCGACGTTCAGGCGGCTTTGGCTGCTGCGCAAACCCGGGCAGAAGAAAATGCGCATGCATGCCGCTATAGCTGCAGTGCAAGCACAGGTGGATGCACGCCGTGCTGAGGATGCGAATGCTGTGCAAGCCGGAATCGTATACATCAAACACACACGCATACACAATGAAAGACAGAACACAGCAAAGCAGCACTCGTTGTTCGTAACTGTCACAACTAGATCTGCTGCATTCCTCCTGTTACTCGTAGCTGTTTACTACGGGCCCGGCGTACGCATATACAGGACACAACAACAGCCGCCACAAACGCAACAATCTGAACAGCGGCTGGCTGCTGCGTGTTCTGCAGCTTCTTCTGCTGTACTGCTGTGCTGTTCGACAAGGGGCGCCTTGGCTGCTTTGTAGTGTGTAGTCTAGACTAGACACCAGTTCCCGTAAAGTACAGCAGCAGTAGTACTCCCACTGTACCGAAATACTTGTAATCGTACGTATGTACAAGGCGCTTCGCGTAGCGGGCGGTTCCGCTCGCTACGCTCGCTCGTCAAGGACATCACAACAGAATGTGAAAGAACGTCACAGGTGGCACATAAATTAAGGAGGAAACAGGCGACTTGCAAATGCCAAGAGCTCCATGCTCCAGGACAACAAAGCTGTACTCGTATGTTCGAAAGGGAAAATACAGCAACACGGCTCACAGCACGGCGCCACGCTGCCTGCTGGGTGTGATTTGTGCCTTTTTCGTGACTACCTGGTATGCGTGGTGTTACAACAGCAGTACTTCGTACTTTGTATGAAAGAGAAAGCACAGCACGCGGTCGTCAAGTTGTGAAATACGAAGAACAAAACCCACAAAACTAAACGTATGAGACATACTCGTACTCGAACAAAATGACCAAAGAATAGGAGAAAAAGGAAAACGAAAAAAAACGATCGGAAAAAATTGAAAATCAAGTAACACCAAAATTTGATTTTAAAAAAAATGCCGCCGCGCCGTCGGGTCTCTGTCATGGTTGCGCCTCTAAAAAAAATAATCGGAATCTCTGTCATTCCTGTCAGCCTCGACGCTCTCCACCCACCCGCGATCACCTTGCGATCGATTCGGTCCGGGTTGAGCTCTACTGCCTCTCTGCCCTAGTGAGCCCCGTGGCCCGCCTCGCGTGAAGCCCGGTGCTCACCATGGCCCTCGTTCGCGCGCTCGACCATGTTGGTGTTCAAACTCGTAGCTCGCTCTCTGTACATGATATTTGTTCGAGAAATAAGCACCGCTTGAATTTTGTTTTACAGTCAGAACCGACCCTTGTAAATTTGGGCAGGCTGGATTGTTGGCAGGGGCAGCAACGAATTCAAAGCCGCTTCATGCTTGCCTCGTGTCTCGATGGACACACCACGCCTAGCTACGAAAAAGGCAACCGCGTTCCTTCCGCCCCCCCCTCTACTGGCCAGCGCCCTCCCATACCCGCGATGGCTCCGGGCTCGCCCGCGCGGCCGTGCTCTGGGTACACGTACGAACAGAACACCGAAAAGGCTCTCGCAAAAAAACATATAGGAAGCAAAGAAAGGCTAGAAAGTAGAGAGACGTCCGGCAAGCAATCGAAGGAGGCAACAGCAACAACAGCAGCAGTCCAGAAAGTAGCAGCGTACGTACGTACGTACGTAAAGCGGACAAAAACAAAACGCCGGCATGGATGCGCAGCCCTTGTACGTACAGCAGTGGCCCTTTTTTTTTCGGTCGATTTTATTACGAAACCGGCATAGTCGTAAAGATTCGAAACGACAACATCACTACCGAAGCGCATTAAATAGTAAGGAGTTTAACAGTACCGAGGTGAACATATACTTGAATGTGTAACACTTCGTACTCACTTTAAGTAAGCAGTACTCGGTACGACGATTATATAACTCGTATGCTATGATAGGATCGAGCAGCATCAAACTATACGACGTACGTATGTACATATATACGTACATACTACAGACCATACAGATAGTACGTGGTCCATAAAAATCCGGGTTCGTCGTCAACATAAAAAAAACGGAATCTTTGATTATGCATGTAGAGCAGCTAGTAGCTGCGTGTAAAAAAAAAAGAGCGTGTGTGTTTTGTATGCGCGCTTTCCATATTCTTGGTAAACGTTACTGCAGCGCCCACCGCCCGCATGTCCACGCCCGCGAGCGCACACGAGGCCCTGCCCGGTACTATATCCAGGCACACACCGACCACTACCATACTGCTGAATACCACGCACGTATGAATACTGTACTGATGTCATCGCATATTTAAAATTACCTGGTATATGATACTCTGTAACTGCTCGAAGCGATACTGGTACTCGTACATATAATACGCACGTGTATATCCGCAGTAAAAGGAGCCGGTACGATAGAATTCCGGGTTGGTCGTCTACATAAAAAACGGAATCTTGAATAATGCGGTTTGCGTGTAGAACAAAAAAGCATGTACTGGTTGGTATGTATGGTATGTGCACGTGACAAAAAGGGCATGTAATCCTGGAAAGATCGCAGCCCCGTGAGACATGAGTTGGGCACGGCCGAGATCGCCCTTGGCAGAGTAGGCAGAGCAGGGGTCGGCGAGCACGATGAGGGAGTTGCGTGTCGCCGGGTGGACGTCATCGCCAGTTATCGCGAAAAGGTCAAAAATCTACGTCTAAGTAAAGCTGTCGAGCTCTCTCCGAGCACCAGCCGCAATTTTGTACATGTATTTATCGGGCAGAGCACACTCTACAGTAGATCGTATATCTGGATCCTAACCTGCCGTTATAGTCTAACCTACCGGTACCATTTATTTTATGAAATGTTGTCCAGCATCTGTATAGTGCAGATCCAACCCAAGGACACACACGTGCTACTACTACTACTGCTGTACTGGTACGTACATCAAAGTTCATGCAGATTGTACGGCTTCCACCTGCCCGTGGGTCAACATGAGTGATGGGCTGTAATGATGCGAGAAGATTGCGGAAAATATCATCAGGAAAACGCATGCCTCTGCCCGAAAAGATCTAGATCGTCAAGAAAAGGGGACTGGTGGTCTATCTGTCCGATTTAGCGAGCATTGCCGCAGTTGTTGCCTTCCACAAAAGATGGGTACGTTCTCGCGTTGACCCGCAATCAGCAGAGTATATATTTCCGTTGCAGGGGGAAAGATCTGAGAAATTTCTTCCTCCAGCTACGAGCTGTATTATACCTGGTAGTATATCGAACATGAACAAACAAACACACACAAAAAAAAAACTCTCATGACTACTTCGTAAGAAACTCTCACGTGGGACTTCTAAATCTTGATGGCTTGGCGATGGACAGCATTTATATTCTCCCTACAAGGTATGGATCAACACCCCATGCGAGCCTGAGTATCGCACATGTGGTGCTTGCTCTCCCAGAGACGACGAAGCGACGACATTTCGGCAATGTCCATCCTTGCCCTTTCATTCTGCCCGTCGCCACGCAACGAGCGCCCATCCTAGAGTCGATACCCACCTATCATACTCGGACTCGCGACGAGCCATCCACCAACCACGCGTTTCAGCGCCCATCCATCCATCCCATCCATATTGTCACGATGTTTCTTCCCCCAACCAGCTCACGAGCAAGAGAAACGAGACACGTCAGACTCGAGACTCTAGACCACAACAACAACAGCACCAGCAGCCAGCAGTATCGTGAATCGAGACTAAATAAAGCAAAGCAGAAACCGACTCCAGATAAAACGGACCCCCTCCTTGGTCGCACCGTATTCACACAGCAGAGAGAGCCCCTACAAGACCCCACTGGATATTCTACAGTCAGAACAACTACAGTAAAGTCGCACACTTCCCCTCCCTATGGGAGGACCAAAAGGACCACCTACGATTCTGCTGCTGTCCCGACGTAACACTAACAAGCAAAAAACAATCCCTATTCAACTCTCCATCCCAACTACTTTGGTACAAGTATCACCTACGTCTGGAGCCCTCCCCTCCCCTCCCCTACCCCCCTGCCCCCCGTCCCCCCGTCCCCCGTCGCCTCCATGGTTAAACAAAAAAAAGGCGCAAAATCCCTAGGCGAACGCTGTCGCCGCCACCCCCCCTGGTGGAGTTGGCGCAAATATGCAACAATCAACACGGGCGCCCGGTGCGTATCATCTACCATCCACAGAAAATTCCGACGGAAACATACTGTTCATGCACCCTCTAAAGAACTCCCTGCCATAATTTTCTGCGGAATTTTCCTGCGGAATTTTCCTGCGGGTTTTCTTCCCGCGGATATTTCAAGCAGAATTGCCTGCAGCCTTTTTTTTCCTGCATACTTATTTTTCCTGCAGATTTTATTCTGCGGAATCTTTGGCGAACTCTTCAGCCAAGTTTCATGGGGGAAACTTCTGCAGAAATTTATTTCAGAAGGTCTAAATCGTTTTTTGTTTTGTTTTGTTTTTGTTTTGTCTCTCTCGTCATCATCACGACATTCCGGGGGCTCGGCGCCTTGCGGCAGCCGTCGCGGCGGGCACAGCTTCCACCTCCCACGGGTTGACGCTGCTAACCCCAGCCTCGTCATCCCACTCCACTAAAAGGCACTCCCAGGGCATCGCGCCTGTACTGGGGTGCTTTGCCTTCACTCCGACTAGTGTGCCCTCGTACACGCGGGGGGGCTCTCCTGGAAAAATAAAATAGGCAGCGTACACAAGTCGCACAGATTCGGAGCAAACAAAAAAAGGTCAAGATTAATGGGTACGCAAGTCGCACAGATTCGGAGCAAAAAAAAACGGTCAAGATTAATAGGTACACAAGTCGCACAGATTCGGAGCAAAAAAAAAAGTCAAGATTAATGGTCGGAGGTGGAACACGCTGGGGGGTGTTCTAATGGTAAAAAAAGTAGGCAACGAGCATAATAGTCAACTTGGCCCAGCTTTTCACACAATGGCTGACAGAGACAAAATGGTTCATACTCGTAGTCCACACGAACTCCTTGTAATACGACTAAAAGTTTCCTATAATTTTGCTCGGCGGTCGTGGTCAGGGTTGCATAGATTAGGCTTCAAAGTCACACACATCTCAACGTTTTCGCGTCGATGCAGAGGTCCATGCAGACCTCGACAACCGACCCATGCGGCGTTATGTTCAATGGAGGGGTCGGGTGAGTAAAATGAAACAAATGGGTGTCTTGAGTCAGTACTCGCGTGAGTTAAGCGTAAAAACATGCCATGATGTTTTCATGATAGACAGAAAGCGGCGGGTCCGCCTTTGTTTGTAGGAGACTGCTGTAGGTTTCATAGCACACCACACACCACACCCACACTAAAAGGGAGAGGTCTCGAACCACAAAGTCACATGCGTAACCTGCGCAAATAATCCCGCGAAGAAGAAGCAAGCGATGCTCTTCGCCTCGCTAGGAGCACCCACCTGGCTCCTCCATGAAGGCCATCTGGATGTGCATCTCAGATCTCCACTGGAAACTGGCGGCCTCCTCGTATTTCGACGTGACCACCATAAACTCCGGCATCTCGTTGCTGAGCCGCATCGACACTCTCAACGGCCCTTCTGCCGCTCCAGGCGCCGCCCCCGCTCCCTCTGACTTCACGCGCAGTTTCGCCGCATTCGGCGGCGGGACTGTAGGTGTAACCGTCGCTGCTGATGCCTCCGCGGTCGAGCACTCGCCGTCCTTCGGCGTTACTCGTGTCGACGTGACCGCGGCCGGGGTAACCGGTGCCGGTTCGGCGGTTGCCGAGGTTCCGGTTGAGGGTGTAACGTCCATGGCTCTACCGGCCTCTAACGAAGCGTTTGGCTGTGCGCTTTTGTCGGCAGTAGCGTCTGGTCGTTGCGTGACGGACGATACGTCTGACGCAGGCGAGCTAGGGGGCTGCGCGGAGTCGCCGTTGGCCGGAGCTTCCTGCTTCTGCGCCTGCGCGTGGCCCTGCTGCTCTGGGGGCTTCTTGTTCGAGACATCGCCCTCCTCCGGCGTGCCGTACTTTACCCCCACAAGCTTGTCGTAAAACACCTGCGTGTGACAGGGTTCCATGGCACCAGGCAGCTTTATGTTCCTGTTGTTGTAGCTGTGTTCGCGCAGTAACCCGTGTAGGCATGCCTTTTTAGGCATACGGCTTAATAGGACTGACTGCACTCCCATTGTGGGGGTATATCATATTACTTGGAATTGAGTAAGATTAAGGTTTCTGCACACTTGCATTACTAAAATGGTTAGCTCATCGCCACCATCTTGTACGGGGTACCATAGTAAACACTAGTAAATAGGACCTACGGTAGACACAAAAACCTATATATTTAATATGTCCCTATATTTACGGGAAAATATTTGGTCCTATTAACTATGGTCCCCCGTGATAGTCCATGGTCACAAGGCAGGCTCCAATAATTATGGAGTGGAAGAAAACGCAAAGGAGGAAACATCTACAAGCAGTGATGTGAACCGAAAATGAAAATGGACTCGGTCGGTTTTTCGGTTTCTCACCGAAAAGTCGGTCGGTTTCGGTCGGTTTTTTTATTTTAAACCGAAAAAAAAACGAAACCGAAACCGAAAATTTTCGGTCGGTTTTTCGGTCGGTTTCCCGAGTAAACTAGCCAATTGGTCCACATTTCGAAGGGTTCGGCGCGCATGTGTTGGCATAATGTGAAGAGATGAGATCGTGGTGTGGTGTCAAGTGGCCCTCCTGCAGTACCTGCATCTGCTGCGCCACACACGGTACAGGCCGACATGCATATTTATAATCTGCAGCCGACAATAGCTACATACAGGTACATGTAACAGCTGTTGTTGCTACTGACAATAAAAACAGTAGAATGGTATTATACGAGGGCACTGCTGATGTGTAGTCTAGATACCATGTATGATGTAATGATAAAATTATAAATGATAGATACATCTTGCAGCGTACAGCTACGTCGTAACACCATCAAGAACGCTAGGTTGCTGGAGGGGGGGCTGTAAGTATACCCGCCTCTGCCTCCGGCTCAAGGTCACAGTCAGCACTGCCGCCTGAACCGGAGATGGTTATCCTTCGCAGTCTCGCGACGCACTGCTGTACCGCTGTACCCTGTGCCCTGTGCGGCTGTTGTTGTCGCTGCTGGTGCGGGCTGTGTGCTATATGTGTGTGCTGTGTGTCCATGTCAATTCATAACGGGGTTTCCATGTAGATATGTAGGCGTTATTGATTTTCGGGACAGGAAAAGAAAAACGACCGAAAAAAAACGAGTCGGTTTTTCGGTTTCGGTTTTTTTCGGCAACCGAAAAACCGAAAAATCAAAGTCGGCTTTCGGTTTGGAAAAACCGAAATAAACCGACCGAAAAAAACGACTTTCGGTTGTCGGTTCACATCACTGTCTACAAGTAACCTGAGGGAACTGCACCCAGGGGAAAAAAAAAAAAAAAAGTGAGAAGGCCACGGCATCGTGGACGTGTTCGAGTAGACTATTAATAGAGCAGCATAACAGCAATAGCAGCATTGCCAGCATCATACACACGCTAAAATGCTGCAAGGCAAAGCTGCGAGCAGCCGGCCAACATTTGCTATATTTTCGAGGGAGTTTTCGGTGGTGATATGGACAAAAGCCTATATATGCTCGCGGCCTCGACCTTCCCTTGCTCCGCTTTCTATACCTCGACGACACGGTGAAGGCTGACAGCCAAAACTCTCACAAACTCATCGTACCGACAGACACAACATTGCCGTGAGAACGCCAACACAATACCACCGGGTCGACAGAGTCGAACCCTGGGAGGGATGGCAAGACATGATGATGTTTATGCGAGTACGTATCCTATCAGTACCAACACGCATTGCAAAAAAACTCAAAATCACCCGAGTAATACTATGATACCAACCGGCCATCCGATGTACCGACGGGTCGACATTCCAGTACCGCAGCCCCGTTCATACTGCATGTATTGTGTCACACACCTGTCGCGCGATGCTAGCCGTATCCGGTTGGCCAGAGTCTTCGTCGCTGTCGCTGTCCTGCCCACTCGCGTCATCGTCGTCGTCCCCGGTGTAAAACCCTAGTTGCCTGTCGCCGCACAGCCCAACGGCAAATACAATAAAAAAAAAGAAAAAAAACACGGACAAAGAAAAACAAAGCAATCACACGTAAAAAGGCAAGTAAGTACCAGAGGGAACGGTCGAGTCTAGATGTCGGCAAGACACAAAACACACACAAAACCAATGTCCTATCGTAAAAGCAAACCATAATTAGCGAGCTACCAGCTACAGCACTCGGAATGGAGCTCAAACCTCGACCAGCGTGTCCGGAAGGGCTTCCTTTATCGGTGTACTTATAGCGTTTTGCCGAAAAGTGCTCGTGCGAAGAGAAAAGTTGCGAAAAGTACGAAAATTTCACAAACATAACTATACATATACAAGTATATATGACCACCGTAGGGGTTGCGCGTTAAGAGACCAGACTTTCTCGCGGACGGGCTCCTCGCTCCTCAGTACTGCTGGAGGGACGTAGACTACGTACTCGTGAAGGCAAACAGAGCAATCTATACGTAGGACGAGGAAAATAAGACGCGAAAAAGACGATATTGTCAACGAGAGCGACATCATTTCTGGGCGTAGACCTTCAGCGAAACGTCTAGAAAAGTTCTCCAGCTTGCCGGAAGAAAACCGACGACCTCGACTACCTGAGCACTCACACGGTGCGTATCTAAGCACTATAAAAATATATAAAGATCTATAACTATCTACAAATATCTATAAATATCTATAAATACCTTTAAAAAACTATAAATATATATAAATATTTACTTCGTATATATCGGGCCAAGTCGGGTAGGATCGGGTAAAGGTGACCCCACCGGACCCGTGAAAGCTTGAAAATCTTATGACCCGACCCGACCCCCCGACCCGACACGGTCCATGAGATAAAAAAAAAATCCTGACCCGGGGAGAGTCCTGAAATATTGCACTTCGTATACGTATGCATAGCAAGGCCGCAGCTCCGGCTGTTGCAGCCAAAGGGCACCCCCGTAGACAGCCACTGGCATCGAACCCGCAACGTTGGGTGACCTTGCTCTAATAACGCACTTACGTGTTGAAACCCCTGAAAAGCGGTACTAACGCTTCATAAATGTGTAATCGTTTTACTGCTGCAAACACACAATCCTACGCTAATTCCAAGTAGTATGTCCTCAAAAAAGGGGTTGCAGTACTGAAGGGGTGAAGAACGCATGCTTCAAAACCCGAAGAGTTAAAATAACTGTTCATAAATACGTACCAGGTATATAAGAGCGCATACTTCATATAACGAAAGAAACGTTCACGAACATTTCAGACGTAGATACCTTAAAAACACGTGAGAGCTCTGTAGACGAAACTCTACACTGTACATACAGTAAGGCGGTGGTGTGCCAGAGCAATATGACCGCCTTATAGAGGGAAGCCGCCTTATTCATTTCAGGTAGTGAGTGCGATTCCCCAGTCGCACCAAGCGATTTTGACCGCCTTATAGAGGGATACCGCCTTACTCAGACCGCCTTATTGGGGGACCCCCACTGTAACTCAAACGGTTCACCCCGTTCCAATCAATACAAAACCACACGAGAGTTGTACTATTGCGGAGGACCACGGTAAGTATTGGTAGTAAAAATAGTGGAAACATATAGGTTTCTGTGTGTACCGTAGGTCCTATTTACTACATTAGCCCACCCGTAATATGAATAGTACTAATAAGAGCTATTAATAGTGGAATTCATACAACACTAACCCCCCCCCCAAAAAAACATGATCCCAGGTACCTGGGAACTCCTACTACCGGTGAACGACGCATGCTACGGTAGAGGTGCACCATGTTACAGAGTTTTCTGAGGCTCCTCAGTAGAGGAGCTCTATACTAATAGTAAGTCATTGGTAAGCCACCTGCCTTTGGAGGAAAATAAAAAGAATACTAGCCGATGAACTATCCCATGGCCTTGAGTATGCAATGAAAAATATTGCAACCACAAGAATGAAGTTAGACGATTTTGGGTTAAGGAGGCTTTAATGCTTTAATAGGTCATTCAGAAAACGTTTCAGCCAAAAAAAGGTATACCTTGCATACCTCTAGCGTATATAGCACGCGTCATGGCCTAGTTTAGGATTACATCGATTTTGGGTATAGGCCATTCAGAAAACGTTTCAACCAAAAAAAGGTATACCTTGCATACCTCTACCTCTAGCGTATATAGCACGCGTCATGGCTATACTAATACTAGTGACTATACTAACACTAGTATATAATCAGAACCCCAAGATGGGACCAAAAAACCCACATAAGCCCCTATATGTTACACACACCACATTTGGTTATGAATACTACTACTGTATGTTCCCCCCACCCGTAACATGTTACCACCCAGAAAAACAAAACCTGGTGAAGAAAGCGGTACCTGGCTAGCTTCTGCATGCCGGGCATGGTGGCCAGCTCGGGCGCGGCACCAATGGCGGCAGACATGTGCTTGTTCCACAAAGCCTCCAGGCGGTTCCCGTCGTGCACGGTCTGGGCAAGCGCGGCTGCCAGCCTCGGCTCGTCCAGCGCTGCCATGCCCACCTTCAACAGGCGAACCACCCCACCCAAGACGGCGTTTTCAAGTAGGGAAGTGGGGGAGAGGATGGGGGGGGGGGGGGGGTGTTCATTCGTTGCTTGCCTTATTAAATGTTGGTCATTGACCACGCATTCCATTCGAGACGGAGCGGGGGGGGGAGACGGTACTCATGCCATGCATGGCCGTAGTTGTATTACCATAGACCCTCGCATCCCTGCAAATGCCGGGACGGAGCACGTCGGGTTTTCACCGACCAGACAGACATTGCTTGCAGGGGGGGCGTACTCATTTGTTGTTTGCCTTAGTCATTTGACCATTGACCACGCATCCCTTTCGAGACGGAGCACCGTTCCTACTCCTAATAGAGACACCTCCAACACTTGGGCGCTCATTACGTTGTTTCTATATATTACAAATAAACGTTTTGCTTATCTTATCCCCTTCCTGTTTCGCCGCCTGTGGCCACCATCTATCTCCTAAGATAGCGATCGTTTTCTCGCTACTATTTAGTGTACCAAACTGCTCCATGTCACACTCGTCTATTTTCCTCATCTCCCCCTCTAGCACATCCCTTTCCTACTTGTGCCTTTCACATTCTCCCACTATGTGAATTATATCCTCTATGGCTTTGCCACATGGGCACATCTGCGCATCTACTTCCTCCTCCTCCCGGCTACTCATTGCTTGCAGGGGGGGGGGGGTAAGTGTTGAAGCACTCGGCACACTAGACATGATTCACAGGAGCAGTACGTAAATATTGCAGAGATCGAGTCCTATTCCGAATCCCAAAACCGCTCCAAACAAAAAAACGTCACTGTGATACTCACGCCTCTGCAGTCGCTGCTTGAGGTAAGACAAAGACATGCTACACACAAAGACGCAGGTACACACACATCAAACACACACCATAAACAGTGCAGAGAGAAACAAGAGGCACAGACCATGGGCAAACACACACAGTTCAGCAAGAGATAGTTCACGAGGTAACAAACAGACGGCATGCCTTGGTCGTACCGCACACAAGACACACGAAAGCACGGACCCTTGCGAAAAGTTCACGACCTGCCGTTTTGAGGTGATGTGCGCCATCTGTCTACAATACAACACATCCAACCCAGGAAAAATGTCCTAGATCATGCAGGTCATATGGATCCCACCCGGCAACGTGAGCTACGTAAATGACACAGATCGTACAGATCATACAGATCAAGATCATACAGATCATACAGATCATGCAGATCATACAGATCATACAGATCATGCAGATCATACAGATCATACAGATCATGCAGATCATACAAAACATGCAGAACATACAGATCATGCAGATCATGCAGATCATACAGATCATGCAGATCATACAAAACATGCAAAACATGCAGATCATACAGATCATGCAGATCATACAGATCATGCAGATCATACAGATCATGCAGATCATACAAATCATACAAATCTTACAAATCATACATATCATGCATATCATGCATATCATATATCATACAGATCATACAGATCATACAGATCATACAGATCATGGATCTATCTTCTCTGAACTATCAAAAACATCTAGATCATCAAATGGGAATCGGTTTTTTGCCCCGAGGCGTAGAACAGTTCATCCAAAAAATATTATGGCAGAAGTCAACTAGCACCAGCCGCAGACGCAAAGTCCACTAATACCAGCCGTCGACACAAAGTCAAATAGTAACTGAAGTTTATTTTTTGGCCGATCGCCCGCAAATCAGAAAACATTTGTATTTGCATGCCCCCGAGAAAAAAAACGATCGCCGACAGTAATATAAACACAATCATGCCCCAAGGAAAACGATCGCCCGCGAAAAAAAAAACATGAAACCGTGCCCAAGGAAAACGATCGCCCCCGTCATAAAAAAAACAACTACTCGTATGCTCTAGGAAAACGATCGCCCCCCAAAACAAAACAATAAGTATGCCCGAGAAAAACGATCGCCCGCAAAATGAAAACACAAAAAATAAAATCCAGAGTACAGCGCGCGATTTGTACGTACCTCGACCGCTGCATCCGCTGCTGGGGGCAGGGTGGGGAACTTGTCCTGGCAGTAGAGATGGCAGTTGGACGCCACCAAGCTCAAGTCGCGCTTGAAGTCCTCCAGAGAGCGGTAACGGCACGCGGAGCACCGCTTCCACAGCTTGTTCAGGTCCATCGGCTCCGAGACCACGTCGTAGTAGTCTGCTCAATGCGGCCACGACCGAGCCATCGCAGATCATCGTCGTAGATATGGTCGTAGATGTTGTCGTAGATATGGTCGTACATATCGTCGGAGATACAGGTGTAGATACCAAATAGGTTTCGTTGGAGATGCAGTTGAAGAACGAATTGTAGACACCATGGTAGATACCATCGTAGACACCATCGTTGATAACATCGTTGAAAAAATCGTAGATATCATCGTAGACGTTTCGTCGGAGATACCGTGGACACCATCGTAGAAATCGTAGATACCATCGTAGACACCATCGTAGACACCATCATTGATAACATCGTAGACATCATCGTAGAGGTTTCGTCGGAGATACCGTAGACACCATCGTAGATATCGTAGATACCATCGTAGAGGTTTCGTCGGAGATGCCGTTGAAGAATACGTCCAAGATCCAATCGAAGATACAATCGGATATACCGCAAAGGACATATATCCAGTGGTCGGAGATGCCGTCGGAGATACCGATTGAAAGTCAACACCCCGTCGGAGATGCCGCAACGGCATACACAGTGGTCGGAGATGTCGTCGGAGATACCGTCAGGAAATTAGAAGACGTGCAAAACGAACGAAAGCGAGGCCGAGTGGGAAAGACAGGTAAGGAACACAACAAATCACAAGACGAATATATATATACTAAACGTCATCAGAGTACTACAGTAGTTCTCCGGGTACCAGTCATTTCTGCTTCTCGCACCCTTGGGACTGGCGGCGGAACTCAGGCCTTTCAGGCGCCCAGGTACCCCGGGGACTGGCAGGACTCAGTTCAGCCCCCTTCCAATACCAAAACATGTATTACCATGTACAAACTGCGTGTGTATTGTGTGTTCTGTGTGCTCTACGGCAGTCATGTCCTGGGTCCTGGTGGTACATCAACCTGGGACAGGTGCCCTGTGGACTTCAAGGCATTTCAAGCCCCCCAGATACCCTGGGGGGCTGACGGGACTCAATAAGTCATTTCAGCCCCTCAGGTACCCTCGGGACTCGGTCCTCCCAGAAGGGCTGGTATTGGTACTGGCGAGTCTTGGATTGAGTCCCCAGGACTGATAGTGGTACTCTCGACAACCTTTCAAGAGCACACAAATAAAAAAAAAACTACAGATAGGGAAAGTACAAACAAAATACCTGGCACCTGGCAGGGAGATAGATCAAAGGAAAAGCGAGAGATCGAGACACCGCAACTCACCGAACGCTACTTATGCGTCCCTACCGCAAAACAAAAACGAGGATGTTTACCATGTATTACCTGGCACTCGTGTATACCTGTACATACTTGTAAGCTGCGGCCTCCGTTATTTTTCCAACCTAAAAGAAAGGGCACCTTTCTCATTTCCAGCCGCCTCGAGTACCCGAATCCCCCGTGTCCCATCCGACGACTGGAATCTGGACCAGGTATTTCGTGATTTCTCAAGGAATTACAGTTCCAAGCTCGGAGGTAACATACATACATCCACGGGCAGAAACGGTATCAGTACCAGGTTTTGAAGCCACGGCTTTTCACCTGGATAGATGGTCCTGCTGACCGGCACGAGGAAGTGCGTGACGTCCGCTCTCTCCCGCATGGCCTTGATGGATTTCTTGAGGAGGCGGTTCAGCTTCCCGAAAGGCTCGGAGGGGGGGAGAAGACCCACCTGGGAGAAGGAGCTCGGCGTGTCTTCGGGCTGCGAAATTTCACATGCATTTCGTTCGTTCGTTTCGTTTCGTTTCGGGACGCCCGTTCAGGAGACAGGCAAGTAACAGGCGGGGGGGGGGGGGTGATCAGAAACATCGGATACAAGCAGCATGCTCGTGCATACAGTGCTTGATAAGATAAATCGGATAAAAACAGCATACTCGTGCATAGAGCGCTTGATCAGATAAATCGGATAAAAGCTGCATACTCGTGGGTACAGCGCTACACTCCCAAGTACGTTGACACGGGAACATAGCTAAGGTAGTTTACTGTAGCTGTCGCTATAACTTCGCCCAGCAGGATAATAGTAAATGTCGTCAACCTGTGTCTGTTGGTTGGCGGCTTATGTCGGTTGAATTCTTCGGGCAACTCTACAGGAGTCCCTTTTATTGGCGCCGTCATAATTGGAAAACCCATGTCCTGCAGATTGCCGACCGTTAGGGAACGTTAACGAAACCAAAAAAACTAAACTATACCGGCGGGGCCTGGTCTCTCACCTCTAGCTCTATTGTGGCGAAAGGCTGTGCCCCCTTAGCTCTCCGGCTTGATCCCCCCTGGTGGTACGAGATGGACTTGACCCTGTGCTGCTGGATCACGCCCGGCCTGGGAGGGTCGGAGCCCCATGCACTCTTCGAACCGGCCCTCGCCTGCAGGTTTGGTTTGGGTTTGGTTTGGTTTGGGTTTGGGTTTGGCTTGGCTTGGCTTGGCTTGGTTTGGTTTGGTTTGGATTGGGTTGGGTTGGGTTTGGTTGGGTTTGGTTGGGTTTGGTTTGGTTTGGTTTGGTTTGGTTTGGGCTGGGCTGGGCTGGGCTGGGCTGGGTGGGTTGGGTTGGTTGCGTTGGGTATGGTTGGGGTGGGGTGAGGTGCGATTCGAACGAGGGCATTAGTAGGAGACAGGCAAATCTACGACATCGAAAAAAGGTCTGGGAAAGCACTATTAATAGGAGTAAGGCAACAAAGTCGGGGGCAACACTACGAATGAGTACCGGAGCGCCAAAATAAGGCAACTCATATGCCATACGTGCAAACACATATTTATACAACACGCAATTCAACTATGAATACAGTGGGTATCCCGAGTTAAGAGCGCCTAAGTCAAGAGCACTCTGGAATTAAAATCTATATAGAGAAAGGCTGCGACGCACCTCAGCAGCCACCGACACCGCGTGGCCGTCGCCATAGTAGAGGACCACGTCACCGAGCTCCGGCATGGAGTTACGCGCGTGCGCCGGGAGTAGGGACAAGAACGTCCGACGGTCCAGCTCAGAGTAGCACCCTTGTGCCGCCTGCCAGTCGATCACGTCCTGCAAAGACCACACATAACATACAGCACATCAGCTCATACAACGCACTTAACGCGTACCACACATACAGCGCATACAACACATACAACACATACAGCACATACAACGCATACAGCACACAAAGCGCGTGCAGCAAAAGCGAGAGCACAAGCGGCAGGATGATTTTGTTGCGCGGTAAGTGGTCGAGAGGGCGTGTCGCATCAAAGGCTTTATTTACGCGGTCGCTCTCCAAGAAGCAATACTTAGTATAGCAATAGCACTGCTCGTACTGCAGTCGGTGTTGTAGAAAAAAACATGCACGTTACTTATCGGTATTATTATAGTAGTAAAGTATACCCGCATTCATAGTTGCGGTGGCGATAGAGCTCTAGGAGCAATAGCAGTACCTAGTACACTAGTAGTAGTAGTAGTAGTAGTAGTAGTAGTAGTAGTAGTAGTAGTAGTAGTAGTAGTAGTAGTAGTAGTAGTAGTAGTAGTAGTAGTAGTAGTAGTAGCAGCAGCAGTAGTAGTAGTAGTAGTAGTAGTATTAGCAGCAGTAGTAGTAGTAGTAGTAGTAGTAGTAGTAGTAGTAGTAGTAGTAGTAGTAGTAGTAGTACCAGGGTATTAACTAGCTGTTGCGTTGGCGCAACATTTGTGTTGGGATCGCGGCTTTGCGCAACAGGAGCCGGAAGGGGTGTTGCTAAACAGTGCCGCAATACTTACAATGTTGGAATACCAGTAATAATAGTATTAATAGTATAAGTACAAGAGTAGTCGTAGCGATAATGTTACCATACATACGGTCGAGGTATGAGCGTTGGACTTCATACCCAATTATCATACATACCAGTAGACGTACAGCAGTATTAGTATTAATAGTTAAAATGGCAAAATGGTGTGGTGTGTTTAGTGAGATACTCTGGGTAGCCGGGTGCCTAACGTACTGGAAAAAGACAAAAGCAACTGGTATACAGCCGTTGCATACAGCTCTTGTCCCGAAATATAGGCACCTTTTCTACATTGATATTCAATAAATCGTGCCTATGTTTCGGAACAGAGTGATATACTTAAAGTGGTGATGCACGTATAATAGTAGATTAGTTCTTCTATCAATAACCCCGGTGCTGAAAAGTGCCTGTGGTACAGACTAACAGCAGTGCAGATTGGATTGTGCAAGATATAGGGTTCGTACTTCGCACGCACGGTAAGTATGGTATCATATTTCTATTTAGTACCAGATATTTATATTTACATGGGCCGATATTGCACAGATCTCGGGCCACACATGCCTATACATAGAGCCAGCATGATAATATATTCAATCGCGACATATCTAACAACCAGCAACCATAGACTAAAGACCAAGATACTGACTTGAACCTGAGAACTGGAAACTTCAACTTGACCAGGCCCGTTGGATCTTCATCCATGTTGGATTGGATCGACACGTTAACGGTTAGCCAATACTGCTATTATGATACCTGGTCGTATACTGTACCAGGTATGCAACAACAAGATTACGGTTGCCGCTTGCCAATTCGTGACTGTTGTTGCTGGTGTCGTTGCTGTTTCGTTGGTGACGATGTTGCTGTCTCGCGTTTCGAAAATAATACGTAAGAGTACTCGTACGGCTGTAATGTTAATGGGATCGTGACCAGCTACTTCGTACTACTGCTGTACCCACCATTTGGTGCATACCAGTAACAACTGCAACACTGCTGTTGTAGTACAGCCAGCAGCAGTAGCTCAAAAAGACAGCTGAAGTTTATTAACATATCGTAGTTCAGTACGTAGCAGTACGAGTCCCACTACAAAAGTGCTATATATGTACCCGACAAACAAACGCGTGGGGCGAAGTATGCAATGAAAAATATTGCAACCACAAGAATGAAAAAAGTACGACGATTTGGGACTAAGGAACCTTTAACCCCTTTAGGACTGGAGTCCCGTTTTGGGGACAAAATACTTACAATTTGAGTGGTTTGTCCCCCAAACGGGGACTGCAGTCCTAAAAGGGTTAATATTAATACATCACTCAGAAACCATTTCAGCGAAAAAGTGCTACGAGTATAAGACCTCTAACGTAGTACGCGTCAACAGTTCGTAGTACCGCAGCAAACAGTAGATTATTGGTAGAGCAATAGCCTACTGGCTGTAGTGCAGCAGATTATTGGTAGAGCAATAGCCTGCTGTAGTACAGCAGTATCATTAAAAAAAATATATGTAGCAACACTCACCCGGAAGGCCCCCCATGCTGCGAGGAGCTGCGCTGCCGTCTGAGCGTTGTTGACGAACGTTCGCCACTTGCGCCGTCGCCCCATATCTGCCCACCTAGCGTCCACCACCCTTTAGCGGGAGAAAAAAAAAAAAAACAAGGAAGGGCGGGAGGGAGGGAAAAGAGAGAGAATTCCAAGTCCTGCAGAGGTTTTTTCGATACGGGCTACGGGGTTGCTCAAGTTTTCGAGTTTTGGTTTCCGTCCGATGCCGTGTATGTGCCCTCTGCTGCGAGGCCACGGCGAGCGCTACAGATTGAACCACGGCATGAAAATAGGCTCATTCGAACAATCTGGTGTAGGGCTATCGAAGGTGTTGAAATCAACTCAATGCGTGGGAGCATGAAGGATATATATATGTATCATCTGACTGTTGTTTTTCCTGAAAAACGCAAGTTACGGTATGGATGACCCACCAAGGAAGGGGTGGTGGGTGGTGGGTGGTATCAGCCACCCCCGACGCAGAATGATACGTACGTTCCGCTCTCGTTGCGACGATAGCAACAGCAGCAGCACGCTGCAGCAGCAACAACACAGCAAAAACAGCCTGCCGTTGTACTCGTACGAGTTTCAACAAGCTCTCTCCACCGAGCTTTCTAACCTCTGTGAGGCGCTTCTGCGTGCGCACCGCCGTGCTTCATTCGGCGGCGGGATTGACATTTTTGCAATTTTTTGTGCTCGTGATTGGTCTACGTCACGATTTTTACGAGTTTTAGGTGCTCGTGAATGGTCTAAATCACGATTGTTCAGGTCCCACCACTGCGAAATTGCCTCTACAGGGGACGGTTAAGAGCCACCACCCCCCAAGGCCTACCACGTCACTACAAAATACGATGTTTATGCTGTGCATGGAGATATAAACCATACAGTACGCGACAGGTGTCAGGAATCTGATAATTAAGAATTTGAGGCTGACATTTTTGCGAAAATTAGGAATTTACAGCTACGCCTTTGTGCTGAACTAGATGAGGAAATACGAATTAGCACGTGGGGAATTGCAAGGGATAGGCGCATAAGAATTTTTCACTTGCACTGCAGTCCAGAGAAATAATAAACTAGCTAGTCTAGCTGTGCAGACACTCCTTGAGGCGACATGAGACTCCCAACCAAGCCGCCTTTTCTTTCCAAAATCGACCTCACATGCGACGTTTTCTGCAAGATATGCCCCCCCCCCCCCCCCCCCCCCCTCCCTGCCCTGACTCACGTGTCCTGCTTAAAGACCAAGGCCTCCAATTGAAGAATTCTTCTCGCCAGCTCCTCCACAGCTAGCCTCCCCGCC
The DNA here is from genome assembly GCA_008828725.1 of Saccharina japonica. Taxonomy (NCBI): domain Eukaryota; class Phaeophyceae; order Laminariales; family Laminariaceae; genus Saccharina; species Saccharina japonica. Next base: position 364,168 of record MEHQ01001196.1, on the reverse strand, counting down.
TCCGCCGTGCCCGGCCCTAGGCTAACCGCCCCCTGCCTCTCCAAGGCCGGCCCTTCCCCTGTCCAAAGCGGCGCCTCCCTCTCTCCAGCAAACCCTTCTTCTTCTTCTTGCTCCGGTTTTACGGACAGCATCGCCGCCGCGGTGTCCGGGGTGGCGGACCCCTGTCCCCAGGACTGGCCGACGCCTTGCCCGGCGAAGGCAACTCCCAGTCGCCACTTGCGGCACGCTGCCCCTTCCCACCCATCCCCGATGACGAAGCTGTGGTGCAGCCTGCTCTCCCCCTCGAGGAGAGAGCCCTGTTGTGGGGGGTGAGGGGGGGTGGGTGGTGGTGGTGTGTGTGTGTGTGGGGGGGGGGGGGTGGGGGCGCGGGGGGGGTACTCGTTACCATGCATGGCCGTAGTGGTATGATCCTAGACCCTCGCATCCCTACAATGCCGGGACGGAGTTTTTTCATTGTTGCTTGCTTTAAGCATTTGATCATTTACCACGCATCGCTTTCGAGGTGGAGAAAAGGCGGGGGGAAGGGCAGAGGCGGGGGGGGGGGGGGGGGGGGGGGGGGTGGGGGCGGACTGCCGGAGTTATCGGCACATGATCACATATAGGACACTGGACTGACCGTATTGCCGTGTTATCGAAAAACCGTTTACCGTATTGCCGGGATGGTTAAATCATGACCGTATGACCAGAGTGCACAGCACCAGAGGCCTGCGGGGGATAAAATAGCACCCGAATCTGAATACTGTACCGGGTTTATGGGGATCTCACCTGTCCGATGTATATATCAATCTGTCCCTAAACATAAGGGTTGTTTCGATTAAACCTTACCGAAAAAAAATTGTGCTTAAATTTCGGGACAGAGTGGTAAGGGTATCTGGCATGTCCATTTTTATGGGTATCTGGTATGTCCGTTTGTATAAGGGGATCTGATATATCCCGTGTATATAAGAGGATATAATATGTACGATGTATATATGGGGATCTGGTCTATCCGATGTATACAAGGGGATCTGATCTATCCGATCTATATAAGGGGATCTGATCTATCCGATCTATGCCAGGGATCTGATCCATCCGATCTATATAAGGGGATCTGATATATCCGATGTGTATAATGAGATCTGATCTATTCGATGTGTGAAATATTCCAAAACACTAAAAACGCCTGCCGAGTTTTGCAACTTTTGAAGGAGTTTTGCCTATTATTTCAAGGTTTTGTTGATATTCCGACCTTAACGACGTCGATAGCGCTTCGGTCCAAGGCGCCTTCCACCGGCTCTCCTCGCGCATCGGTAAGTTCCACCACCGTCAAGACCTGTCAACGGCAATGTTAATGCCAGCACAGGACAAAAGGACGCCGTCCGTCGGTCACGCGATGCACAAGTTGAACAACGAAAAAAACAAACATGCGTCGTGTGTGTTGTGCTGTGTTGTGTTGTGTTGTGTTTCCGTCGAGCCCTGAGGAAACCGGCGACTTGCCCATGCCTTAGCAAGGCACTTCGCCATGGGGTTGGCGCCAGCTCAAAAACACTCTTTTTGGCCCCTTCCCTTCCCTTCCCTTCCCTTCCCTTCCCTTCCCTTCCCTTCCCTTCCCTTCCCTTCCAACGCGGCGCCCGAACAACAAACTACCAAACCCTTCTCCAAACGCACGCAAGACCAATCGTCCACGGCTCCTAAATCCTTTCGCGCCTCCATGAAAGGCAACCGCTACAAAAAGCACACATACCTTGACAACGACCAATTTTCCCGATTGTGACAGTCCCGCCTCCCCCAACCCCTGAGCCAACAACTTCGGCGTTTCTGCGACGATGTTGTCGACCGACACCATCAGGTCTCCGAGTCGTACCCCGGCCACCTGAACAAACGTTCACGTCAGGGCAAGAAGCAGCAACACCAGAGGAGGCAACATAAGAGGTACCAGCAGGGGCAGCAGCAGCAGAGGCAGCAGCAGGAGCAGGAGAGCATAGCAGCAGCAGCAGAGGGAAGGGGCAAGCAGCAGCATAAAAAAGCAAATCAGCAGCAGTAGCAGTATCAGCATAGGAGGCAGCGGCAGAAACAGGAGAAGCAGGGGCAGCCGTTTACGCAACAAGCGGTGAAGCCAATCTCCAAGGTGATGTATACCTCGCACACCTCACCCAACCACTCTACCCTACCCTACCCTACCCTACCCTACTCTACTCTACCCTACCCTACCCTACCCTACCCTACCCTACCCTACCCTACCCTACCCTACCCTACCCTACCCTACCCTACCCTACCCTACCCTACCCTACCCTACCCTACCCTACCCTACCCTACCCTACCCATACCGCGAGCATTACCCGTTATCTCAAATGCACATTACCCCTATGCTTACCCCCCTTTTCCTCCTTCCCTGTCCTCCTTTCGTTGAATTCGCTGCCATTCATATGCAAGAAAGACTGCCTCACAAAACGGTTAATCCCGTAGTAGGATGCAGCTCGACAACCCTCCACGGGAAACGTCCAACACCTCACGGCGCTTCGCGCTTGGTGCAAGCAATGTCTGACTCCGGTCCGTAAAAACCCAACGTGCTCCGTCCCGGTATTGTGGGGATGCGGGTATACTGCTGTACGAGATAGCGCAAATATTCCCTGTTCTCTTCTTGGGAGTCTAAAAACCAACATCGCTCCACCACCGACACTACTACTACTGCTGCTGCTGCTGTTGCAAGCAAAGGGTTTACGGCAGTACGACTACGGCCAAGCAGGACATGCGGCTAATGAGTGCACCCCGCCCACACCCCCTGCTCCTTACCTGTCCCGCGTTGGTCACGCCTGGTGGGAAGGGGGTGTGACCGCACACAATAACGCCTCCGTGTCTAACGTCCAGCTGTAACCCGAGCCCGTTGTGTCCCATGTACACGGCCAGGTCTCGCATGACGAAGCCGCTAGTCTTCAGCTCGAACGCTAACCCGGCTGCTCGAAGGCTGTGCAGGTCTACAGCGAACGAGCTAGGTAGGTGGGTGGGTACGGAGGGAGGGAGGGAGGGAAAGAGGGAGGGAGGGCCAGAGAGATATTTAGAAAAAAAACGATTAGTAGGGGTTGAGCAACAATGAATCAAGCAAAAAGGCATTACTGTTCCCCTTTCCAAACCGTCAATCCAAACATGATGAAAAACAAAATGATGATGAAAAACAACTCATGATCCAAACGATTGCCAACCAATGGAAAACAGTCACCTCTAACGCACACACAACACGCCACACACAACACGCAACAAGCAATAAAAAGCAGTAGTACCTGCACAATCGCTGCAGTACGCTCCGCTGATCCTCCGCAGAAAAGCCGCATGCCCTCAACGCTTCTCGTCCCGCCGACCTCTCCCTTTCCTTCTCCCTCGCCACCTCCGCCGGCTCGCCCAAGTACTGCAAGGGCAGGCGAAGCGTGAGGCGAAGCATTCGGAGAAGCATTAGGCGAAGCATTACGTAGGCATAGCACGATAAAGGTAACAATGGAATGTTACACATGTTGGACAGATTTTCTACAGATAGATCAGATACATCATTCCCACTTCATTATCTGATAGACCTTTCAGGGCAGATGTAATCATGATCTGTATGATCTGCATGGTCTGTATGATCTGCATGATCTGTATGATCTGCATGATCTGTATGATCTGTATGATCTGTATGATCTGTATGATCTGTATGATATGTATGGTCTAGTTCACGTTGCCGGGTGGGAGCCGTACACGTTGCGTGATCTAGAGCGCGTTTCCTGGGTTGATCCTGTACATACACAGATCATGCGCAACATCTCAAAACGGCAGGTTGGGGATCTGGATAACCCAGATCGTGATATCTCCGACCTGTGAAATGCTAAAAGAACATAAGAACCCGTGCGATGAACTTCTGAGTGATTAGATTGGTTGATGATTTGGTTTGTTCGTTGGCTGTTGATTTATCGATTTTTAATTGTTGGATTGTTTTAATGATCAAATGGTTGATTGATTATGGATTGGTTGATTGATTGGTTATTGGTGTTGATCGATCGATGGATTGATTGATTGATTGATTGATTGATTGATTGATTGGTTGGTTGATTGATTGATTGATTAATTGATTGATTAATTGATTAATTTACTTATTGGTTGATTGACTGATTGATTGATTAATTGATTGATTAATGAATCGATTGATTGATTGATTGATCGATCGATTGATTGATCGAATGATTGATTGATTGATTGATTAGTTGATGGATTGGTTGATTGATCGATTGATTGGTTGATTAATTGATCGTTTGATCGATTGGTTGCGGCACCTGCTGACCGTCCTCCTCCTCGTCCTCCTCCGCCTTAATCTCATCGTCATCTTCATCGTCCATTTCGCCAAAGCCTTCCCCGTCGAACCGTCCCCTCCCTTGAGACTGCCTGCAAGGAGGATCCAACTCCTCCGCCGTCGCGCCCAGGTTTCCGATCAAGTGTTCTCGAATCGCCGCCTGTCATTCAATGCGCGAGCGCCCACGAGGAAATTTCAAGCGTCGGGGGAAATTTCTAGAATGCCAGGAATATAAAAAGGAATAACGAGCCACTATTATAGTAATAGTCCTACACTCTTCTCAAAACGAAACGATTATTCTGGCAACCACTTATCTCATACTTTTGACAATCCTGTCTTAATAATTCCGACGAAAATGTATAGCTTGAAATGTGCGAAATGAATGCGAGGACAACGTGGCCGAACAAGCATACCTGGTAAAATACGAGGTAGTCGTCGTTTTGGCACAAAAAAGGGTCTTTACAGTTTACAAAAAATTGCTGCAGAAAAGCGTGTTCACTACTTCGCCAAAACAAAATGTGGCAGAAACGCTCGAGTTTCTCCTCCCGCTTACCTTCAGGACTCGTTCCCGAACCCCTCTCCTGTCGAGCCATTTGTGTAACGCCTTCAGCTGCGAAACCCTGGCGTAGCAGCCCCACACCCCGTTAAGCTCGGTAAATAATCGGTGGTCCTGTCAGCAAGGAACGCAGTCAGTGCAGTTAGTGCTAAGGTTTAGGGTTGCTAAGGTCAGTGCAGCTTGCAAAGGTGAGCTTTGACCAAATCCTCCATCTCACAGCTGTTGTTTTCTATAGTTTGTTAGTACAGAGTGCAGAGCTACTATTAATAGTAGAGTTGCTTTGGGTGATAAGCGTGTTGGTGTTAACCATTTTTTCTTGATTATAGTATACCGACCGAAAGGAGATATGTTCGAGCCTCTTCTCATCTCTCCACGGGCTAGTAGTAGCCAATAATACATCCGTCATATCATGATCTAGATCATCTAATTTCTCACCTGCCAGATCATGATCTAGATCATCTACAGTAGTGTCTGACCTGCCTTTATGAGAGGCTACGTAGATCACGTAGACTATACGGCTCTCACCCGGCAACCTGAGCTAGATCATACAGATCATACAGATTATACAGATCATACAGATCATACAGACCATACAGATCATACAGATCATACAGATCGTACACATATAGTAGTAAGCGCGATCGAAGTATCACACACAGCATGCCAATATGAGCTTCGGCGAAATCCTATCTTTCACCACAGCTGTTCAAAATTTTAACAAATAACACTGGACCAGCAGATCAGGCATATATCTGCCCTCAAGGATGCAGATCATCACGTGGGAAACCGACGATCTGTAGATGATCTGTTGATGAACTGCTCGACGTGTGAACTGTTCCACGAGGCTCTCTCACTCTCACCTCTCCACGGGCCAGCAGCCAATACCTTCGTCTCTCCCGGTCCACTCCCAACGGTTTCAACCTAACCATAACCATCCCCAGCTGCCTCACGGTCCTCATCTCCGGGCCCTCAGATATCGTTCTGGCCGAAATCATCTCGGCCTCGGTGCCTCGCCGGTTGGAAGCGGTAGGAGGTTGCAATCTGCCAAAGGCATGAGTAGTATGGGGATATAGGTGGAATTACTGGCATTGCATTTAGTTAATTGCAAGCTGCCAGAGGTATGTGTAGTATTAATAGGGTATGGTGTTGAGTCAATCGATGAGAGTTGACAAGGGAAAGAAAGGGCGCAAGTCTTAAGTCTTCTCGCGATAAAAAAAATGCAAGGCACGAACCGTAGTGGGGAGGAGGGAGACACGCCTACGACTCTGTGGCCCCGGATTTGAGTTACGACTAGGGAGGGGAGGGAAAGCAAGGGTGGAGACAACAAATGGGATAGCAGAAGGGGGAAAAAAAAAGGTAAGCTGCCAAAACAATGCATATAGCAGAAGAAAAACAAAATGTAAGCTGCCAAAGCTATGGATACAGCGGAAGAAAAAAAATGTAAGCTGCCAAAGCTATGGTTACTACAGCGTGGGTAGTTTTCCGGGTATGATGTATAGTGTTGAGTTAATTGCAAGCTGTCAGAGGTGCGTTTATTACGGGCATGGTGCTGAGTTAATTGCAAGCTGTCAGAGGTACGAATATTTAGTAGGGTACATAGGTACAGTAGTTTTACGGGTATGGTATTGAGTCAATTGCAAGCTCCGGCCAAGGGTATGATTGTCACGGGGGATACAGCAGTACTACACTAAAACTAATAATAACCAAATATGGCGTGAGAACACAGGGGGGCACATGTTTTTTTAGTCCATGGTGGGTTCTGATTCAATGTATTACTATAGTACTACTATTGTAGTACTACTGTATGTATTACTATGTATGACTATGTGAGACTATGGATGACTATGTATGACTATGTATGACTATGTATGACTATGTATTACCATTTATTACTATGCACTACTACGTATTACTATGGCCCCGCGTAACGGCAGGGTCGGTAGTTTTGCGTGTATTGCATCGAGTCAATTGCAAGCTGCCAAGGGTATGTGTTAAGTAAGGTGGGTACTTTAAAGGGTATGGTACTGAATCAATTGCAACCTGCCAAATGCATGTGTAGGCTGCTGGTGTGCAGAGGTCAGGGTTTCGTATTATATTGTTGGCGTACAGAGGGCGGGTACAGGGCGGACGGAGGTATCTACAAGCGGCGGTCGTGGTTTGAATCACACCAACAATCAATAGCAATGTACTTTAATGACCAATACTAACACCAACGCGAAGACTAAAACTAAGCCCACGTAAGACAACTATTAGTGAGACGACCACTTAGACAAACATGCTCTATATTGGTAACACCAACACTATTAATAATACAAAACGCCAACACCAACACTAAAACTGACACAAACATGAATATCATCAACACTATTACAAAGACGGAGCCTAAGACCAAGACTAAACACTAAAACTAAGACTGCAATTAAGACCAAGACTAAGACTAACAAAATACTCACCCTCGGGCCTCCTTGGCCTCTTGCTCCCGGATTTTTTGTCGAACGGACATCTTAACCTGAAATAAGAATAACAAAAACAAGAAATAACAAGAACGATAAGAACGGGGGGAAAAAAACAACACAGATAACACGAACAACGACAAAGAAAAAAACAGGAACAGCAGTAAGAATCATCCTGACATGTACGCACACCCACCCTGAGTCCCATCAATGAGGGGTACCTATCCCGCATCAGGTCATACAAAACCCGTACGTAGTACGCGCGATTGAAGGATGACATGATATCACCAGTATTAGTAGTATGGCACACAGCTTGCAAAAATGAGAAATTCGACGAAATCCTCGATTTCACAGCTGATTTTTTTTTTAATACATACTTCGTATAAATATGAACAAATGATGAAGTTGAAGAAAAACCAGCCAAACACGAGCAACAAGAACAACAACGAAGTACAAGACAAGTCAGGAAACGATTATTATGAACAGCAAGAACAAGTACTACAAGTACAGTACCAAGAAAAAAAAGGCGTATGAACAACAACGCCGTAAGCGCAACAACAACAAACACAAAACAAGGCGAACAAGAACGCATACGTACCAAGGAAGGGAAGTTCCCGAAGGTTCACATTCACATACTGGACAGATCATCTACAGTTCATACAGATCATCTAGATCATCTACAGGTAGATGATCTACAGATAGATCATCTTGGTCATCTAGATCCGGAGCTGCCGTTATGAGATGGTGTGCAGGATCTGTACCGTACAGATAGATGGAACGCTCGAAACCAGAGGTAGATCATGCAGAAATATCCGGCGACCACCCGGCAATATGAGCTGATACTAGACCATACAGATCATACAGATCATACAAATCATACAGATCATACAGATCATACATATCATACAGAGCATATAGATCATACATATCATACAGATCATACAGAGCATACAGAGCATACAGGTCATACAGACCATACAAATCATACAGATCATACAGATCATACAGATCATACAGATCATACAGATCATACAGATCATACAGATCATACATATCATACAGATCAGGAATACAACTGCGCTGGATGATCTAGATCACGAAGGTACTGCTGTACATATCCTAAGGCTGGTCTAAGGCTTGCCAATACGAACCAAAGCCTGCTGCCCCAGTCGGGGGTCATGACCCCTACTTTATCCCATATGGTAGCACAAAACATAAACGTGGGGTAAAAACCACTACTGGTACGATTAAACATGATCAACACTCAACAATCAACATTGCATTAACTTAATTAATGAGTTGAGCTCGAAGTTTAGATTAATTAGTTGTGCAAAAAGAGGGAAGTGATGACAACAGTCAACACATAACACTACTACGAATTATACCGTCAAAAGGCTACTGATACGCCAGATATCCTACAATATTAATATTAACAGTAACATATACCAGGTATGTACGTAGCAAAAGTAGAGTACATTGAAAATACTTACAATAGTAGTGGACATAGTATAAAACTTGGAGATCGCCTCGATACACAAGAGCACTAAAACAATAAAGACACCAATATACCAGGTGCTACTATTACTGCCGCAATACCCCCCCGCGCCCCGTCTCGAAAGGGATACGTGGTTAATATTAAAACGACTATTGCGGGAGACCATAGTAAACAGGACCTAATGTACACACAAAAACCTATATATTTACCTATTTTTACTAACAATACTTGGTCCTATTTACTATATGGTCCTCCGTAATGCGTAATAAGGCAAGCGAAAAATGAGTACCCCCCCCCCTGCTAGCAATGTCTGCCTTCCTGGTCGGTGAAAACCCGACATGCTCCCTCCCGACATTGTAGGGATGCGAGGGTCCATGGTCATACGACTACGACCATGCATGCATGACATGCGGCTAATGAGTACACTCCCCTCCCTTCATGCGGCACCCTCCGGCACCCACCTCCCGGTCCTTCCTGTCGACGACCTCCCGCGCTTCGAGGACCTTCTTGACGAGGTCGTTCACCGTCGCTGCCGACAGCGCCTCGTCGCACAGCCAGGCCAGGGCGCGGCTCCTCGCCGCAGGAGACCACCGTGCGTACTCCTCCGCTCCCATCTGCCTCACCATCTCCAAAGGGTCGCTCGTCTCCGCTTCTTCGCCCCCACCCCCATCTCGACCCCGACCCCCATCGCCCCCACCACCACCACCACCATCCCTACCACCAACACCAACACCAACACCACCAACACCACCACCACCGCCATCACCACCACCGCCGCCGCCACCGCCGCCGCCGCCGCCGCCGCCGTGCTCCGTCCTGTGATCGTTAGAGTGGTCGTCGTCGACGTTGCGGGAGTTGTAGAGGGGGTGCTTGCCTCTGGTCTTGATTCTGGTCATCTCCGCCGTCCTCTTGATGTCTTTGTCCAGGTCAATCAGCGGCTTAAGGACGTGGGTTTCGTACAGAGACAGGAACTCGTCTACCACCGCTCGAGCCTGCGCTCAGAAGCAAAACAAAACAAGAGAAGCACAAAAAAAAATGACAGAAAAAAGAGCAGATTAACAAAAAACAAAAAAAAAACACTTAGTCTACGTATAAATATCTGGTTCGAAGTTACCAGAAGTTACCAAATGTATACGATTCAACAAAATAAGCTATAATATAAGATAGCGCAAAACACCAAGTTGACAAAAATAGAAAGTTTACAAAAAGACAGAGCTACCAAACATACAAACATTACCAAAAGTACAAAGTTGACAAAAACACCAAGTTGACAAAAATACAAAGTTAACAACATTACAAAGCTCTACATAAACGAAAAAAATTAAATACATAAATAACCACTGTGAAAAAGTGGACCGCGTGTTACCTGGTCGAATATGGCGCTGTCCGCTCCCCTGGCCTCCAACCACCCCTGCTGCATCAGCTCAACGTCGTACGCAACACCTGCGTGGCCCGCACCGAAGCTGTTCGACATCACAGGGGGCTGGACGCATCAAGAAAGACAGCAGGAGACAGAATCAGAGATTAAAAAGAGACGGAGAGAGAGCAGGAGGCAGAGGGAGGGATAACAAGAGCGATAGGGAGATGGAGAGAGAGAGAGAGAGGGGCGCAGAGACAAAGAGAGGTACAGCGACGGAGAGAGGTACGAGTATAGAGACAGAGTCAGGAAAAGGTACAGAGACGGAGAGGGATACAAGAGGCAGAGAGAGGTACAGAGGCGAAGATATTGAGAGACGGAGAAGGATACAGAGACAGAAAGAGGTATAGAGACAGAGAGGTACAGAGACACACACATTATCACAAGACGAACAGAGGTATAGAGACAGGAAGAGGCACCGAGATTAAAAGAGTATCATACAGAGACAAGGAAAGGCAACGAAACAAGGAGGTGTAAATAACAAAGGAGGGGGGGGGCGGTACGCACGACGGACCAGGGCGGTCACAACGACAACGACAACTCCAACTCCAACAACAACAACAACAACGACAAATTAAACCACAACCTGCGTGCCGAACTGGGAGGTTGCCGATACCTTGCACTTTGATACATTGTTCAATGTCTCCACAAGGATTGTTTTACGGACATTTCCGTTCAGTTTGGTACCACGCATGCATGCAGCAGGCAACGCACGCAACAGGCAGATTCCCGACAACTCCTATTTCACCCAAAACACAGATTTTGGAGGGGATGAAAGTGCTACGAACCCGATGAAGCCAAAACAACAACCACATCCACAGCAACAACAACCCCGATCCCAAACCCCAACAACTCCCACCTGCGAGGCCGCCTCAAGGTCATACCACCCGCTCTCAGACCGCTTCAGAATCGTGCCCAAGTCCAGCGGCCTCTTCACCTCCCTCCGTCGCCTCTCCTCCCCCTTCACCCGCCCCCCACAGCCGCTCTCACCCCCCCCCCCC
>MEHQ01001196.1:342548-352797 GCA_008828725.1 Saccharina japonica | reverse complement strand
CCCCCCCCCCCCCCCTCTTCCTCCCGCTCCTCCTCCGCGCCAAGCACGCCCTCGGGGTCAACATCCGCGTCCGAGGGAGGCTCGACGAACGGTCGCGCATCCTCAGAGCGAAGCACATGCCTCAGGATGCGCATCACCTCCCCCAGCGGGTCAAGCACCCTCGCTTGCAGCACCCCCGCGTCCCTCCCTTCCCCCGCAGAGCCTTCCCGCCCGAACCCCAACCCCGCGAAGCCCCTCGCCGCGGCCAGCCGGCGCGTCTCCAAGCGCCGCAGCAACCCCTCCCGGTGAATAGCCACCAGCCTCAGTAACTCTGGAAACCCGTGCGGGGTGGCCTGAACGAGCTCCCTCGAGTCTCGGAGCCCCGGCAACGTCGTCTCCGGCACCCCGCCGAAGTCCTCCTCATCCCCTATCCCCGCCCCGACCCCAGCCCCCGCCATGGCCATCGCCATTGACATGGAAACCCCGTCCCCGTTCGCCGAAACGGCGCCACCGGCGGTTGCTCCGGCCGGTACCACCCGGTTAACCGAGGGGAGCAAGGCCCGCCAGTACGCCTCCTGCTTCCCGTCGCGACCGCATCGTAGACCGCGCGTGCGGTCCCACGCGAGGAAGTCCAAGAGTCGCATGTGGATGTTGGCCAGCATCTCAGAGCAGCCGCCGCCACCGCTGCCACCAACACCGCCGCCGTCGCCGTCCCCATCCCCTGGCTGCCCCACGCCTCCTTCGCAGGCAGAGCGGGAGCGATCAGGATTTAGGGACTTCCAGGAAGATGGCGCCGGGATAATATCGAGTAGGGCGTCTGCATCTGTCATTGCAGCGTCTCCTCCCGCGGTAGGGGAGAAGGGGCGGGGCTCGTGCGGCTGCCCCCCCCAGGATGAACACGCGTTGGAGGGAGTTGCATGGTGGGGGTTTGAGGCGTTTTGCGCCCCCGCGGTGGGGCCGGTGCCGTGAGCGAGCGCCACCATGAGCTCTTCCAGACTAAACCTGATGTTCAAAGATGAGCGTTGATTGGTCAAGGGACGGGGCGGGGGGAGGTGGGTGGGTGGGTTCGGCGGGAAGGGAGAGGGGGGAGGGGGGGACTGGGCTACTAGGTATACAGTGGCGAGTCAGAAATCCTGATGACATCATACCAGGTATACCGTATGACCCGAGTGATAAGACGCATGGCATGATGGCATGATAACACACACCCTGGGACAAATTTGATAAAATAGAAATCTAAAATGGTAGTTTTTGGGAGTGTGTTAACTTATCACACGGGTGTTACACGGTAAACCCGCGGTCGTATATGTATGACGGGGTTTTTTTTTCGGGTGTAGAAAATTGCCGGCGGGTATGATACGAGCACACACTCCGCCTAGTTGGCAATACTACTACTACTGCTGCTGCTACTACTACTACTACTACTACTACTACTACTACTACTACTACTACTACTACTACCACTACTACTACCACTACTACTACTACTACTACTACTACCACTACCACTACTACTATTAATAGTACTACTACTACTACTACTACTACTACTACTACTACTACTACCACTACCACTACTACCACCACTACTACTACTACTACCACTAATATACCACTAATATACCATTGAAACATAGACTAGTACTATTACGGGGGGGGCATAGTAATCCATACTAATAGTAGTATGATAGTAAGCATAACCCCAAGATGGATCAAAATACCCATGTATCCCCTCATGTTTACACAGCATATTATACTACACTAGTGTATACTATGGTTCTGACTACTATTAGTACTATAAGTACTATGTAAGACAGTACAAGTCATTTGACCATTGACCACGCATCCCTTTCGAGACGGAGCACCGTTCCTACTCCTAATAGAGACACCTCCAACACTTGGGCGCTCATTACATTCTTTCCATATATTACAAAGAAACTTTGTGCTAATCTTATCCCCTTCCTGCTTCGCCGCCTGTGGCCACCATCTATCTCCTAAGATAGCAATCGTTTTCTCGCTACTATTTAGTGTACCAAACCATGTCACACTCGTCTATTTTTCTCATGTCCTCCTCTAACACATCCCTTTCCTCCTTGTACCTTTCATATTCTCCCATTATGTGAATTCTACTCTCTATGGCTCTGCCACATAGGCACATTTGTGCATCTAGTTCCTCCTCCTCCCGGCTACTGGTATACCTCCTTCTTTCTGGCAGGTCCAGGTCCCCTACACGAAATCGCAATTTCAGCTTTTTCTTGAAGTCCATCGGGCCGTGCAGATAGCTTTTCATTCCTATTCCTTCTCTCAACCCCCCGTATATCTCTAAGTGTTCTTCCCCTTCCACCTTATTTACGCGTGCTAGCCTTTCCCTTCTTTCTATCCTTNGGGGGGGGGGGGGGGGGGGGGGGGGGCAAACCTGTCGAGGTGCATCAGGGTGCCGAACAGCTGGAGGCACGCCCAGGCACTAATAACATCGCCCAACGCGCTCGAAGGGAAACCCGGGGGGCAGGGGATAGCCCCGGACTCCGGCCACCGTCCCGGCTGCTTGCCCAACTGCAGCTGCTCTTCCCAAAGCTCCTGTACGACGGGTGCACGCGGGGCAATAACATCAATAAAACAGATAGATGCCAGGATGTCTTGATCATGATATTATCACGTTAATACGGGGAGCCGTAGAAATCAAAACCAACTATCGTGTGAAAACAATAGCGGGATACGTACATAGTTTCTGGGTCCATGGTGGGTTATAATTACTATATTAAAAAATAAAAATAAAACAACAACAACTGCGAGATCGAAGATTTCGTCGAAACTCATAGAATTACTACATACCGGTACCAGGTATGCATATATGATACCGGTATAGAACAAACTATAAACTCGTTCGGGCTGGTCGGTGTTACTTGCCCGGTGGCTACTTCTTTTTTTTTCCGAGATTGTTTTCATGTTTTTCGTTCTCGCCCGGTGGCTATCATACATATCCCCCCACAAATAGACACACACTTCCTGAATTCTACAGCCTCAGATTGTGTCCCCCTCATACGGGATGTACATCCTACATGAGGACATATCAAAACCCGTAAGTACGCGCGATCGAAGTATTACACTCAGCTAGCAAAGATGAGCTTCGACGAAATCCTCGAGCTCACAGCTTTTTTTTTTTTTTTTTTTAATTTTTCAAGTATATACGAGTATCGCTGCTACGAGTACGAGGAACCAACGTCTGCTTGCTGTGTTCTCCTTTTTTAGCTTGCGACACCCCCCGGGATTTCAATTCAACCACAACCAACCCCGAAGGGGAGACTTGTAAATTATATCATATGTTTGTGGGTTCTTCGCGTTACACCGCTATTAACCCATTCAGAACTGAAAAAAATGCCCAACACTAATTCCAAGCAGTTTGGCCCCAAAAACGGGGGACCGGTTCTTAACCCATTCAACACTGAAAAAAAAACGCCCTACACTAATTACAAGTAGTTTGTTCCCAAATTCGTGGGACCACTTCTTAACCCATTCAGAACTGAAAAAAATGTCCTACACTAATTCCAAGTAGTTTGTCCCCAAATTCGTGGGACCAGTTCTTAACCCATTCAGAACTGAAAAAAAGTGTCCCACACTAATTCCAAGTAGTTTGTCCCCAAATTCGTGGGACCAGTTCTTAACCCATTCAGAACTGGGGTCCCGTTTTGGGGACAAATGACTTAGAATTAGAGTGCTTTGTCCCCAAAACGGGACTGCAGTCCTAAATGGGTTGAGGGGTTAAGGGGTTATAACCCTTATAGGGACTGGAGTCCCGTTTTGGGGACAAATTACTTACAATTAGAGTGGTTTGTCCCCAAAAAGGGACTGCAGTTCTTAAGGGTTAATATGTGTTCCTACTGTTCCTCCCTCTCAACATCCAGCATACCCTGTGTCCGTGCCGATTCTCAGATGGGAAAGCGGGAAAGACGGCACCAAGAGAGGGAACGGAAACGTATAATACGTCAGCTCTCTTTCAAGTTTTTTTGAAGGCTTTAACTTGTGAGTTTTCCAAATCGAACTTTTAGTTTTGAAATTGCGAAACACTCATCTTGATTTTCAATTTTTCAAAGTGTGTAAATGTAGATAATTCGGAATTTTAGGTGTATCGGAGTTTTTGAAGTTTTGAAATTTGAAAACTTGAAATTACGCAATTTTGAAATTTGAAATTTCAATTGACGCGGGGGGGGGGGGGGGGGGGGGAAGGGGGAAGGGGTGCAGACCGGTGCTTGAAGAGCGGTAGGCGGACCGCATGGAACCCAAATGACAAATAACCAACGAAGCTATTATACGTACCGAAGGAATACAATCGTGAAAACCAAGTAATATCAGGAATAAACGAACAAAATAACAACATAAATAGCGAAACAAAGGGAACAACGTAACGAAGGGAGGACAACTCACTGTCTTTTACGGGCGGCTGTATATGGAACCAAAAACGAGGGCTACTTGCGAGCACGACTTATTAGAGAAAGTGGTCGATACAACACTGGGTATGTACGGGACGACTACAACTAAGTCTAAGCCTAAGCCTAAGCCAACCAGACCAACTATAACCCTGTGCGTAAGCCAATCAGACCAACCCTAACCTTGACCCTAAGCCAATCAGATCAACTCTAACCTGTCCGTGAGCCAATCAGACCAACCCTAACCCTGACCCTAAGCCAATCAGATCAACTCTAACCCTGTCCCTAAGCCAATCAGATCAAGCCTAAGCCGATCAGACCTAATCTAGAAAAGGTGGTAAACTATACCGCGAAAAAAACATGTACCTCTCTATTTTTAAACACCATATTTGGTTCTGACTATCATGCTAGTTTTCCCCGAAATAATACGTATCACGGGGGGGCATAGTAATAGTAGTACCTGGTATATAATCAGAGCCCACGATGGATAAAAAAGGCGTGTTTATCCCTATTAATATTACGGGGGACCATAGTAAATATGTAGGACCAAATGTTTGCTAGTAAAAAGAGGAAAATATATAGGTTTTTGTGTGCACTGTAGGTACTATTTACTACATTAGCCCACCCCGTAATAGTATGTTAACCAATTCAGAACTGAAAAACTCATCCCATACTAATTCCAAGTAGTTTGTTCCCAAAAACGGGTGACCAGTTCTTAAGGGGTTAACACAACATATTTGGTTCGGATTGCCATGTTTTGCCGTAAAAATGCATGTACATCCTGCATGAGGCCATCACAGGTCATATAAAACCCGTGGTACGCGCCATGGAAGCATCACATGATATCACTATTAATAATAGTATTACAAACAGCTCGCAAAATACCTGGCACCAGTATAATACGAGTTTCGACGGAATCCTCGATCTCATCACAGTGTTTTTTTTTTTTAAAGAATACTACGGGGGGGCATAGTAATGCATAGTAATACATAGTAATACATAGGAATACATAGTAATCCATAGTAATCCATAGTAATCCATAGTAATACATAGTAACACATAGTAATAGTAGTTTATAATCAGACCCCACGTTGGAGTCGCAAAGCACACTATGTATGCTTTCACACACCCCATTTGATCACGGTTGCTATAAATATGCCCCCCCGCAACAGCTGATTGGCTGATAAGCTGATTGGCTGACAAACTGAGCTGGCCGATAGAGGGTCGATGTTTGATATATACGTCAAGTGCAAGGTTTGAGTGTTAGCGTGTGCTTTTGATGTTTCAATTTTTGATGTTTTGATGTACCATGTGTTTGATGTTTTGCACCTGCACCGTCCGTGTCATGCTATTGGAGGCAACGCACGGGCATGCATACATACTAATGATATATGCATGCATGCAACTGAAAAGCAATTGAAAAGCAAAAAAAAAGAGGGGCCGCCTGACGAACGAAACTCGCCCTGAAAAGCGAAAGAAGACAATACAGGACCGTGCAGAAAATCAACTTCACTACGTACTACGGGGGAGCAAGCCGGTCGCCCCGGTGGGCTAGCAGGTAACCACGAAGCTTGTTAGCGTCAAGGTCGCGAGTTCGAGCCCCCCCGAGTACATGCTCATACGATCGTAGGGACTTTTTCTTGCAAAAAAAAATCTTGAATAATAGCGGAAAGCGCGAGAGCGTGAGTTGGCAAAATTCGATGAAAATCGACGAGCGTTGGGAAGGCTGAACCCTCTGCGCGATAAAAATCAAGGCAAGAACCGTAGTGAGGGGGGAGGGAGAGGAGCCTACTTTGAGACCCCGGATCTGAGTTACGACTAGGGAGGGAGGAAGACAGAAGTGCAAAGATAATAAATGGGATGGGAAAAAAAAAAAGAAAAAAAAAATTAGTAAATACTACCTGGTAGTAAATAGGACCAAACGTAAAGACAAAAACCTACATACCAGATATATCCCAATTTGTACTATTATTATAATAACAATATCTGGCCCTATTTACTATGGTCCTCCGTTGTAGGCATCGTATACCACGTTCGTCGACCTTTGTATGGTACCGACGGGCCGCAGGCCATCCAATAACCTGGGCAATAGGCCTAGACTGGGTCTCTGCTAGCCTACTGCAACACCTTCGGGGTGTATATCGTGTATATCGTAACTACACTATCAATAGTGCCCTTTGGCTATTAATGTGCTTATTATTATAATAGTACAATTTTCCCGTTCGGGATTGTGGTTTGACTCGAAAAAAATTCCGGAGGTGTCGCAAGCTGAAGATCGAGAAACACATCAGCAGGCGTTCGTTCCTCGTGCTGTAATAGTTAATGCAACTGGCATTTCGTGACTATATGTGCTTGGGGGTTGGAAACATTAACACCCCTCTCAACATGACTGCATGCGGAAGGCTAGATACTTCGTACACCAGCTATTCTATTGACGTAGGCAGCCACCGGGGAAGAACGAACAACATTTAAAAAAAAAAAAAAAAAAACTCTTGAAAGCTAAAGAAAAATTAAGTTGGAAGCCACCGAGCAAGTGACACCGGCCAGCCCAAACGACTTTATACTTAGTGTAGTTCTACATATACATTATATACAAGTGTATGTATCGGCTATGAGATCGAGGATCTCGTCGAAGCTCATCTTCATGATGACATTTCTCCGTAGATAGCGAGTGCGTCGCGTCCAGAAACTGTCAGATTTTGTAGACCGCTGCAAAAACTGTACGCCCCGTTGTAGTGCGTGGCATGGAAGTGTCACACGCAGCACACACAAAGCCTACAAAGGTGAGGATCGACCCAAAAAAAAGGACCTCCCAGCTGAGGTGTCCTTTTACCGTTTTCGAGCAAGCTGTTACTGTAATAGCACCCCACGAACAGATTAGCTAAGATAGACCATCTAGATCATCTACAGATAGACCATCTAGATCATCTACAGAGAGGTCATCTAGATCATCTACAGATAGATCATCTAGATCATCTAGTTCCTCGCCTGCCGTTACGAAAGGTTGTGCGGGATCTATAGAGTACATACTCCACCCAGGAAATAAAGCTACTGTCTGTAGAATATGTAGGCTATATACAGCTCCCACCCGGCAACATAACTTAAGACCATACAGATCATACAGATCATACAGATCATCTGTAGATGATCTGTGTATAATCTGTAGATGATCTGTCCGAGGTGTGTGACAATATTATTAATAGTAACGCGCGCATGCATGCCACCCACCTCATCAGGCAGGGGATAGCGCTTGGCCAGCCTAGCCTTCTCCCGCTCCACCCCTCGCCTGGCCTGCTCCCTGGCCTGCTGCTCCGCCCTCTCCCTGTCCCTCGCCTCCTTTTCCAGCCTCTTCTGCTCCAGCTTAGCTTCACGCTCCATCTCCTTTGCTCGGCGCACACGCTCCTTTTCTTCCGCGATCTCGCGCTGGTGATGACGGTTCATGGTACACAGGTGGGTAGTGGTTGGTGGCTAGCGGCATGTGGGTGTGTGTTCTAACATAAGGCGGAATCCCGATATAAGGCGGTCTGAGTAAGGCGGTATCCCGGGATAAGGCGGTCTGAGTAAGGCCGTATCCCGATATAAGGCGGTCTGAGTAAGGCGGAATCCGGATATAAGGCGGTCTGAGTAAGGCGGTATCCCGATATAAGGCGGTCTGAGTAAGGCGGAATCCCGATATAAGGCGGTCTGAGTAAGGCGGAATCCCGATATAAGGCGGTCTGAGTAAGGCGGTATGTGTCCCGATATAAGGCGGTCTGAGTAAGGCGGTATCCCGATATAAGGCGGTCTGAGTAAGGCGGTATCCCGATATAAGGCGGTCTGAGTAAGGCGGAATCCCGATATAAGGCGGTATCCCTATATAAGGCGGTATCCCGATGTAAGGCGGTCAAAATCGCTTGGCGGGACTGGAGAATAACACTCATACCCTGGAATGAATAATGCGGCTTCCCTCTATAAAGCGGTCATATTGCTCTGGCACACCAACGCCTTACTGGAGGGCCCCTACTGCTGTTACGTACCTGGTATGCGATATGTGGATGGTGGTATCATAGGTGGGATGCGGTAGGTGGTTGTATGTGATACGTGGAACGTGGTAGGTGGTTGTATGTGGTACGTGGAACGTGGTAGGTGGAATGTGAGAGGTGGTTGGCGGTATTCATACGGCAGGTTCATAGGTGGAACGTTGGTAGGTGGAATGTGGTCGGCGGGATGTAGTCGGCGGAATGTAGTCGGCGGAATGTGGTCGGTGAAATATGTAGGTAGAATGCCGTACATACGTGGTACTGGGTCGATGGTACCATATACACGTGGTATGTGGTGGTGGTGGAATGTGTAGGTGGAACGTCGTACGTGGTACTGGGTTAGTGGTACCATGTATACATGGCATGTGGAAGGTGGTACAATAGGAGATGATATGTGGTAGGTGGAATGTGGTTGGTGGGATGTGAGAGGTGGTATGTGAAATGTGGTCCGCGAAATGTGATATATAGGTGGAATGTGGTATATACGGTGTTGGTGGTAGGTGGTAGGTGGCATGTGGTTGATGGTAGATGGTGATTGATGGAATGTGGTTGGTGGAATGTGGAACGTGGTGGGTGGAATGCGGTATTAATAGGTGGATGGTGATAAGTGGTACGGGGTTGGTGGTTCCTGGTATGTAGATGGTGGTTGGCGGTTGGTGGATGGTGGAATGTGGCATGTAGGCGGATGTTGGTAGTAGGGGATGGTAGTAGGTGGACGGTGGAAGAAGGCGTTACTTACAGAGGAAAAAGGGCAGGTGGTCCCGACACCGCCGGGGCGCGCGACGGTAAAATCGAAACGTTCTTACTCGTAGAAATCGTGAAGTTGTAAGACTAGGACTGTGAGGGTGAGAGCTCGGAGGATTGAGGGTGCGAACAACCATGAGCAAGAAAGGTAACATGTTTCGGATCAGGGCGCTCACGAGTCGCGATGCAGCTTAGCTTAGCGTAACCCCTTTGGGACCCCTAATGTTAAGGACTGGACCCCAGATGTAACCCAAGGGCAGCAACTAGCTAGCTACAACCCCTTTAATCAATGCCGTCGCGTTGCGATGGTCTCCGGCTCTTGCCGATGGCGGAGGCCTCGTGTGTACGGAATTATGGTGCCTCTCAAGAAGGGCGGCGGGTGGATTCGAACCCCGAAGTGTGCTTTTGTTAGATATGCACCATAAAAGTCAGAGCTGACTTTTAGTTCATTCGCTATCGTGCATATCGAACATACTGGTGCTGTTGCACTATGCTGACGCTGTTATAAGCACTGGCAATACTGTTACCATACACCATAGCATGTGCTTGAGCATACTGGTACTGTTACTATACACCATAGGGTGTGCTTCGTACATACAGCAAATACATTAAAAAAAAACACACACACACCTGCTTCTCCATTTTCTTCTCCATAGCAGCCTGTCGCTCCGCCTGCCTCTCAAGCATAAGCTGGGCCTTCTCCTCCGCCTGTCTCTCAAGCCTCTCCTTCTTCTCCAAGGCCTTCCGTACCCGCTCCGCCTCCTTTTCCGCCTTCTCCCGCGCGAGCTTCTCCGCCCTCTCCCTAGCGGCCAGCTCCGCTTTCTCGGCCCTCTCCCTAGCCGCCAGCTCGAGTTTCTCGGCCTTCTCCCGGGCCGCCTGCTCAATCTTCTCCGCCTTTTCCCGAGCCGCGAGCTCCGCTTTCTCCGCCTTCTCCTTGGCCAGCCTCTCCAGCTTCGCCTGCTTTTCGAGCTTCTCCCGCAGCTTCTCCGCCAGTTTCTCCTCGGCGGTAGGGCCCGCCCGCACGGGCGAGGGCTTCGGAACGACGGGCGCCTTACTCTTCCCCCCGGACCCGGCCTTAGCCCC
>MEHQ01001196.1:291859-340690 GCA_008828725.1 Saccharina japonica | reverse complement strand
ATATGGGGTCCCTTTAGTCGGCTGTCGTCACTGCTAATATCGTTGCCGCAGTGTTCTGGTCATGGGGTAATCGGGCGTCTCCGGTGGCGCAGCGTGTGCGGGCCGCAGGGTGTTGGGGGTAACGCAGCGGATATAACTATGTGAAGCGTTGCAGGAATAGCGTCGTCAACTATCGGCAGGCGACTTTGCGAAGGGTACACACGACGACAACACAGCGATCAAGCAATGGTTCAAGCAACCTAGGATAGCAATGCAACGGTATATGGCAGTCCAGCAGTTCAGCAAACTGGTAAATCAATTCAACAACCCAGCAAACTCTTAGCAATCGGCTACAAAGCAGTCGACCCAACGTACAGCCCGGCGCAACCGTACACGCGGCGTTTCTCCCGAGCGCGCTTGCTTCAAGGCGTCGACGAGTCTGTCCAGTGTCAAGGACTTTCCCACACTAAAACTAGTATACTAAGTATTATCTTGACGGAAAGCCGTCAAAGACTCCAGCGTCAAGGACTTCTCCACACTAAAAGTAGTACGTATATTAAGCCTTTCCTTCCTTGACGGCAAGCCGTCTAGGAATCCAGCGTCAAGGACTCCCTCCCACTAAAACTAGTATACTAAGTCTTCCCTTGACGGAAGCCGTCAAATACTCCAGCGTCGCAGAGTCCAGCGTCAAGGACCTCTCCACACTAAAAATAGCATATCAAGTATTTTCTTGACGGCAAGCAGTCAATGACCCGAGCGTCAAGGACTTCCCCACACTGAAACTAGTGCATTAAGCATTCCCTTGATGGCAAGCCGTCAAAGACTCCAGCGTCAAGGACTTCTTTATACTAAAACTATTAACAGCATATTAAGCCTTCCCTTGACGGGATTCCGTCAAGGACTCCAGCGTCAAGGAATTTTTCACACTAAAACTAGTACATTCAAGTATTCCCATGACGGAACGCCGTCAAGGACTCCAGCGTCAAGGAATTCTACACAATAAAACTTAGGGCTGGGCACTGGCACAGTATGTACTGATAGTAGTAATCTACTGGCAGTAAAAATCTACCGATTGAACCGGCCAGTATATTCACCAGTAGGTTGTGCGTTGCGTACGTCCAATTAATACGCCATGATATAGTACGCAGACCCACCAAATGCGTTTCGGGGGGAGAGAAGAGAGGCGAGAGACAGTATACTGCTGCAGTTCAGTATACTGGTTAATTTTTACTACAGTATAATCGCAACTGACTTTTTCAGCCAGTGCCCGGCCCTAATAAAACTACAGTAGTATACAGCCGTCAGGGACTCCAGCGTCAAATACTTCACACTAAAACTAGTACAATACGCATAAAGAGACCTTTACGGGTCAAAGCTTTACGGTTCATACACACATTGACGCGTCAACTCCAGCGTCAAGAACTTCACACTAAAACTACATAGTACAATACGCATAAAGAGACCTTGACGGGTCAAAGGTTGACGGGTCATACACACATTGACGCGTCAAACCTAGACTATGTCTACCATCACTACTTGACGGCCGGTCGTCGCACCTGTCCCTTAGCCTGCAGCTCTTTGAAGAAGAGCGTGTCCTTCGCTTCCACCGAGTCCTGCTCGGCGTCGCCATTAGATGCCGACCAAGCACCGTCCCCCCCTCCCCCGTCAGCACCGCCTTCTGAGTTGTCCGCTTTCTTCTTAGTGCTGAGAGTGCCCATCCCTGCCACCGTCGCCGCAACCACCTTGGATGGCCGCATTCAATAGGGGAGAGGGGGCGGGGAGGGGGGGGGGATACGTGAAGTGGCTGTGCGCAGCAACACAAAGATGCGAAAAACGGGGGAGGGGAGTAGCTTCGCAGCAACCTTGGATTGGCCGCATTCATGGAGGCGGGGGGGGAGAGGGGGGGGTGTTGCGTCGGCCGCATCCACCTTGGTGGCAGAATTTAAAATGAGGGCTGGGGAGGGGGTGGTGGGGGGGGTGTACTCATGTCGTGCACGGCCGTAGTCATCATGACCATAGGACCCCGCATGCCCTACGAATACCGGGACGGGGCCACGTTGGGTTTTCACCAACCAGCGTAGACATTAAAAATGCTGCACCAAGCCGGAAGCGCCGTGAGTTATGGCGAGGTCGCATGGAGGTGTGAGCTGCATCCTGCTAAGAACCGGCCTCTGATGCGGACTTGCATATGGACGGGAACAGCTTCAATGATGTTAATTTAATTTTGGTGTGGCCACTTCCGGAGACAGCAATGGGTTTTACTATGTAACTCCCTCGCGGTATGCCTTACCATATTAACACTACGTGATACTGACATTTCCCTTGTGCGACAAAGGTTTCCGACCCGCACAAATGATACTACTCGACCGCCAGTCTTTGGGACCGCCAAAAAAAAAAAAAACGGCACCCTGGTTGTCTAGCTCACGCAGCGAGTGGCGTGTTTTACAGCGTCGTTGCCAACCGACGCCAACCCAACCTATAAATATATCATATATTCATAGGGGGGGGGGCGTCCTCATCTATTGCTTGCCTTACGGTAGTAATTTGACCCTTGACCATGCATCTCTTTCGAGACGGAGCACCGTTCCTACTCCTAATAATAGAGGCACCTCCAACATTTGGGCGCCCAATACGTTTTCCCCACATATATACCAGTATTCTATATCGGCAAAATATTTGTTGCTGCAATAAGAGTGGGTGCGCGCGCACACAAGATGCAAGAATATGGGGGAAGGGGGGGGGGGATAGCTTGCGCAACCACCTTGGATGGCCGCGTGTATCAGGGGTAGGGGGTTATATCCGTGGGTGCGCACAAAAGACGCAGAAATAGGGGGTAGCTTACGGGCCGGGTACTGAAGACACGCCCATGGAAAACTCTGTAGTTGTTCACTACGAAATGGAAGTAAGATCACATGGAATTACAGGTCGACGTAAAGCCAAGCAGCTATTAGTATCATTACATTAGCCCGCAAGAGAAGAAAAGGATACAACATCACCACCACCACTACCATCAAGATCAGTATCATGTATGGGGATCTGATCTGTCCGATCTAATATTAGTAGTAAGCCGTTCCTTCTCGCCCATGACCTTTCTCTACTATTAATACTCGTAGCTTGATCCGGGATGGGAATTCAGCAGCGTGCTGCTGCTGCGTTTGCATAAATAAATGACGTGTTTAGACGTACGGCTGCTGTCCAAACACAGCATACTCTGTGGATCGTACTGACAAAAACAGCATGCTGCTGAGATAGCATACCGGTACTGCTTGCAACAAAATATGAAAGATCATGCTGTATACAAAAACAGCGCGGTTTAGTGTTTCATACTCTGTACACAGCGTGCTGCTTAAGCACCATACCCGGTGCAAGTGCTGTTTCAAAGTATATACATAAATAGCAAATGGCGTACGGCGGTACACAAAGATTACTGAACAATAGGGTGCATATCAGGTGAAAAGGAGTAGGAATGCTGCACCGTATGCGCGACACACACGGAGGCATGCATCGGGGGGGGGGGGGGGGGGGGAAGGGTTAACCCCCTGTGACCACGGCTTGCCCGAAACGCCGCTGAGTGGAGAAAAATAACTCCTGCGAGTTAAGCTGGAACGTAAAATTGACCACACAAAAGCAAAACGTGTACCGGTACCTGGCCCAGGGCGTTGTATCCACAGCAGGGGGGCACGTACTTTCTGTAGAGAGCGTGGGAGGCTTGCATTAAAATGAGCAAACAGATGACGCACTGCTCACATAACCGCTGGCACTATTACTAAATACACTTCGGCTCACCTCGTGGTCTTCGATAATGTTGCGAGCCTCGAATACTCCGGAGCTGAGCTGTGTCACACGCCGCCCAACCGCCGCGAGACTTGCCGAGGGGCTACATACCACGAGCGACGACGAGAAACGCGGCAAGCACGGCAGAAAAGCCAGCACAGGGCGGACAAGGGCACACGGTAAAAAAACAAACAGGGTCCGCGGTCGAACAGACTAATGGGCTATGATACAGCATCACACGGCGCAGAAGGGCACAAGGAGAACAACAGCCGGTGCCCTCAACGCGATAGTAGGAGGGCAAAACAGGGTCCGCGGTTCAAAAGGCTTATGGGCTACAGCATCACACGGCGCAGAAGGGGACAAGGAAAACAACGGCCGGTGCCCTCGACGCGATAATAGGAGGGCAAGTGGAGAAAAGTGATAGTATGGGTATCATACTGCCGTACCGTACCTTTTTTTGGCCAAAACGATGGTTGTGACTCACTGACTATGGTTATACTCCTGGACTGAGGAACTACCCAATAAGGTGTATGCCTTTTAAGGCATGGCTTATCGTTGGAATAAGGCATGGCTTATTGTTGGAATAAGGCATGGCTTATCGTTGGAATAAGTCATGGACTATCGTTGCAATAAGGCATGGTTTATCGCTGGGATAAGGCATGCCTTATCGTTGGAATAAGGCAGGTCTTATCGTCGGAATAAGGCATGGCTTATCGTTGGAATATAGGCAGTGGTTTACTTTTTTTTCGTAGCACACCTAGGATACGGCATTGTTCATCTGGTCAAGCTTTTAGATTTTCCTCAAAATCAGAGGGAAAAGTGTAGGAAATACTACAGTACCATCGAGAGACTCCCCCCCCCCCACTCTGGTCATTGCAAAACCGACATGCTCCGTCCCGGCATGGTAGGGACGCGAGGGTCTACGGTCATACGACTACGGCCATGCATGATACTGAAGACACCCCCCCCCCACCCCAGATCGAGTAAAAAAACAACGCATACAAAAGCCAACAAACACTATCGTACAATGCAGATGCAACAACACTAACACTATCATACATCAGCACCGGCTCAGCAAAAACACCAGTAACAATAACAGCCCCAGCGCCAGTCTCAACATCACAACCTTCACCACCACCACCATCACCAACACCCCCACCCTCACCACCCAACCCCACTCACCACCACGCCTCTACACATCACTATAAACCCTAAAACCGCACCTCGATTGCAAGCACCGGGCGACCAAGCACGTAACGGCAAACGTTGCTCGAGAAGCCTCGAATATCGGGGCGTACATGGGGTGCGGGCCGACGAAGTCCCACCACCCCGACCCCGCAACCTTGTACCAGGCGTGCTCGCTGATGATCCACAGCACCGGGTGGTGGCAGTCCGAGTAGTCGATGCACCTGGTGTCGTGTGTCCCCAACATCGATTTGTGAATAGGGCGAGAGACGCGCAAGGTAACGTTTACGTGCAGAGATCCAGGGGACGGGTAGAGGCAGCGTCAGGTTAGCGCGGGTATGTACAGAAACAAAGTTGTTCAATTAGTCTACCCTTTTTGTGACTTGATAATAGTAAAGCGACCTCGAAAAGGAAAAGTGCAGTATTAATAGTATTTTCCATGGCTGTTCACGAGTCGGGTCAAAACTCGCGGGTGGGGTCGGATGGGGTCACCTAACCCGGCCCGATCCAACCCGACTCGACCCGAACCGTAAGATTTCGAATACCTCCGGATCCGACCCGACCCGACCCGACCCGACCCGACCCGACCCGTGAGTTTTTTATTACCTCCTTTGACCCGACCCGCGGCTCGGACCATGAGCCGTGAATACCCCTGGTAGTTTCCACCGCCTAGGAATGGCTTGCAGCAAGCAGTACAAAGTGTCATCATAAATGCGCGCTTGTCGCACACCTATTGATAGTGTTGATAGTGGCTTTGCAGTTGCTCGGACACATTCAAGCATCCCCTACTATCCCCTTCCCCTACCCCAACCGGCTATGCTAGACTGCTCGCTCCGTGCCACCGATGCCGTCATGGCTACTAAAGTATGTATGCTGTTTCCACCATTTTTTATCTCCCACGTCCCAAAGGTTATAGGTAAAACCCCACTACTCCCGCACCTATACACCATAGTTGGCGACAAACATAATGGAAACAGGGTGGGGTGCTTTAGCAGTAGAAAAGGGTTTCACGAGGAAGAAGGGGGGGAGGGAAGGGGAGGGGGGAGAGAGGGCCGCAACGAAAAACAAAAAAAAACATACAATATAAAAACTGTCGCAGCTGACGAGAGATGGTAGGCCTTACGCTGCGAACCCTCTTGCTGGGGGCCACGAGCGACTGGCATCGATCAATCGCGTCATGTAGTTAGCTCGTGGGAAACAATCGCGTGGTTTGGCCCGTGCCCTCCCCTGGCTCGTCGCCTACACCAACGCTAACGCCAACGTAACGCCAACACCACAATACCAACACCCAACGCCAACATACCGCCAACACCAACACCAAGGTCAAAACCAACACCAACACAAAAACCGAAACCAAATCAACAACTCACCAGTCGTCTATGCAGTTGATGCGGATGCGTACGGTGCGTCGGGCCGGAACGAGCACGCAGCGCGTCGAGCTCTCCTTCTTAGCCGGACCCGCCGTCTGATCTCCCTCGCGCTTCGCCGATGATCGTGAGCCGCACGGGGCCAGCCGGAACGACTCCCAGTCCATCCACTCGTCGAATTTAGACTTCCACCCGTTGAAGTGCACCTGGAAAAAACACGCACCACCACCGCCGGCCAACGGGTAAATATCGACGGCAAATCCAACGGATGTATACACAACGGATATACAAGTATGTACAAGACATCCAACGGACATCCAACGGATACACAAATAATACATGTACAGCGATAACGAACGGATATTGAAGTTGTTTTGTAAACGTTTTGGTTTTGAGTGTTGGCGATACATAGATAGCCAGGGAGAGGTGGGAAGGGTCGCGGCAGGGGCGGCGGCAATAACCCAACGGATACCCAACGGATGTATACATCATCTTTTGTGTTTTTAGTCCATGTTTGTTGGTTTGATTTGGGTGATTTTGCGAGATAGAGAGCTTGGGGGGTGGGAGGGTGGTGGCGGCGGTGGCGGCAGGAGGATTATGGGACATGTTCGTAGACACTGCCACCAGGGGAAAATCTAGAGACAAGCTCGTATACCAGGTACATATATATCCACACCCGTGCAGCCCGATGTTGCGATTTGCGTATTGTGTAGCTTCTTTTGTAGGTTTTGTACATGGGTTCTGGCATGATTCCCACCACTCTTATCAAAATTTTCGTTTACAGTAATGGTCAAGTGTTATGCCTCTACCGTAGTCTGGGTATTGTGCCTACTGCTGCAATTCAGGTATTGTGTATGAAATCGTACCCAATACGTAGCATAGTTGGGGTGTTGTGCCCGCTCAAGGTTGGAGACGTATGGGCGGCATCTGCCTCAAGGGCGGTGCGGTGCGCATATCATGTACCGCTGCAACGCCACAATGTATATTGTGCCCAGCTAGCTGCTTGTTTCAACCCACGGCGCAGGACGGCCAATGGAGTAGTTGGATGCTAAACGCAGAGGACGAGACGACGGACGCGTGGTACCCTTTAAGGCCGCAGACCTACAGAAAAAAAAAATGAAACATAGAGGAAAAACTCAAACTCGAACTCAAAACTCAAGAATCAAGAATCAAAACTTGAAACTCAAAAATAAAAATAAAAACTCAAAAGCTACGACTTCACCTAAATCACGAACGTTTCTACTTCCAACAGTTCCACAGCCACATGTTTCCCCCCCCCCATTGAAGCTGTCCTCCATATGCAAGTCCGCCTCAAAAGCGGTTCTTAGTAGGATGCAGCTCACCCTCCATGCGATTCACCCAACACCTCACGGTGCTTCGCGCTCGGTGCTAGCAATCAATGTCTGCCTGGTCGGTGAAAACCCGACATGCTCCGTCCCGGCATTGTAGGGATGCGAGGGTCTATGATCATACGACTACGGCCATGGATGAAAATGAAGTACACCCCCCCCTCCCTACCTCGCGGCGTTTCGCGCTTGGGGCAAGCAATGCCTGCCTGATCAGTGAAACCCGACATGCTCCGTCCCGGCATTGTAGGGATGCGAAGGTCTATGGTCATACGACTACGGCCATGCATGAAAAAGAAGTACACCCCCCACTCCCTTTCCTTCCCAGGCCCAACCCTCACCTTGACCTGGCGCCGCTCTTGGCTCACGTCGGCGACCTTCGCCCCGTACCACCTGAAAGTCTCCATGCAAAACGCGTCGACCTTGAGGTGCTTTCTCATCAGCGACCAGTCCAGGCTAGCCGCGCCGGCCGCCTTAGACTCGTACTCGAACGGGTAGTCTCTCGGCGCCTTATCGACGTAGTAGAGCAGCAAGCCATCCTTCCTGCCCCTCTGGAAGCAAGACCCCACGAACTCGGCCTGCGGCAAGCCGCGCGTCTCCGACCCGTCCAGTCCCCCGGCGAAAGCCGCGAGCGAGAAGCTCGGGGGCGGCTTGGGCTTCTTCGGGGACGAGCCCATTACCACGTCGGCGCCGCCGCCCCCACCACCACCACCACTGCTCGCCTTCCGCTTCTTGCCCCCAGTGACTGGCGTGGGAGACGAAGCCGCCACGAGAGGTGGGGGTGGGCAAGGCCCCCCGTCGCCGCTGCTAGCGCCTGGCCCCGCGCCCCCCTGGGCACCCTCGGAGTGCTGCGAGCCGTTTTGGGGCCTGCCCTCGACGAGGAGCGATCGTTCTATCGACGGGTGGAGCGGGGGCGGGGGGTGTTGTTGGTACGGGGACCTCTCGAAGGGCGATCCCCCTCCCTGCTGGGGGTGTTGTCCGTGGTGGTGCCTCTTGTCCGGTGAGTCCTCATATCGGGCGTTGCTCTTTCGCGCCCGCTTCCCGTCCGACGGCTGCCCGTCCCACATCCCCGATCCCCCCCCACCCCCAACGCCACCTCCACCCGGCCCACCACAACCACCATCATACCGCCACACATCCGAACCTTTCGCGGGCCCTCCCCACGGGCCCCCTCCCGCAGCGTCACTATTGGCACCAAGAGGGGGTTTTCCACCACCTTTCGCTTTCGGCTTCGGCTTCTTACCGCCCCCGCCCCCGCCCCCAGCCCCGCCTCCCCTCGGCGTGAGAGCCGCGGAGGCAGCCACGGGGACCCAAGGGAGAGGCTCCGGCGCTCCTCCGTCCAGGCTCTTGGGGAGGCAGGGGGGGACTCGGCCCTTTAACCGCACGTCGAGAGAGACGAGCTTCATCCTGGAGTCGTCGGTGAGGGGGGCGACGAGGGTGCCGAACGCCACGAACGTTTCGCCCCGCTCTTTGGCGGAGTCGAGGGCCTTAGGAGGGGCCGGTCGCCCATCCTCGTGGTAGATGGAGAAGCTATCATGACAGGAGACGAGGGGGTGAGGAGGGAGGGGGGGGGAGGGGGGGGCAGAGGGAGGTTAAAAGGATTTCCCGGAGAGAGGCATGCGAGAGGGTGCAAATTGTGGGCAGACGGAGGTTCAAACGGGTTTCCCCAAAAGAGGCATGCGAGAGGTTGAAGTTTGGACGTACTTGAGCTGCTAGACAAACATAAACCGATGCCTGTGGGAGATTCCTACCCGAACGAAAATACCACCGATGGTGTCCTGCTGCTGTCCGTAAAAACAGAGGGTTCCTGTCAGATTACGATGTTCTAGACTCGGATCGGTACGTAGCTGCCGTCTAGAGAGAGCATGGGGTACAGCAGCAATTAGCACACAGACGAAAAACCAAATGGCCCATTAGTCCTGGCTAGCTACGTACGTAGTCGTACAGCAGCAGTTGTCCTGGCGACAGGTTCTAGCCTGGACACGTCCACTTCCATTTCCACATTTATTTCCACTTCCACGTACGGTGCTACTGCTGTACGTGACGACAGACCGATAGAGCGACAGAATCGCCGCAGTCGTGGCGTGCAAAAGGCAAGTGCTGTGGTAGGAACATTCTAGTTGAGTGCTCGAGCCTTCGCCCTCCGTCCTTCACAAACCTCTTCCGAGCGCGACGACAAGTCAAGGCTCCGAAGAGCAGACTACTGCCACATCAGAAAATGCTGCTGCTGCTGTACGAGTATTGCGAAAACAAATACTGCTCATGGTTTCGGTCACACCTGCTTTGGAGTCGTACGTATGTACGAGTAGGGGTGTGCTCGTGCTAAACGTTTATACGTACATATATACGAAAGTGCAAATACCGGACTGCATGTACGCGTACGAATACCTGGTACGAGTATACCCGCAAGGTTATGATCTTCATGCTGCTGCTGCTGTGTTGGCTGTTGGCTGCAGGTTACCGTATGAATATTAATAGATGTTTGTTTGAAGCTTGAAGCCGGTGAAAGAGGCGGTAATTGACTGCAGAGTTTATACAGTACTCGTACATATAATAAGCATAATAAGTTACGACTGACCGTCCCTTGAAGAAATCAGCCAGCAACCTGCACTGCACTGACTGCTGCTACTGCACTCGACTGCAACAAATTCCAGACTTCAAAAGTCGAAACCTTAGACAATGAAAAACAGACGGCGAGCACAGCAACAGCAAAACATGAAGGTGTTTACACTCGCGTTCTGCCTGCTTGCTTTCAGCGCTCTAATCCAACCCCAAGAGCAGCATAACAACAGCAGCGCAGCAGCACCACCACCACCAGCACCACCAGCAGTAGTGCAGCAGCAGCAGCACTAATAATAACAACAACAACAACAACAACAACAACAACAACAACAACAACAACAACAACAACAACAACAACAACAACAACAACAACAACAACAACAACAACAACAACAACAACAACAACAACAACAACAACAACAACAACAACAACAACAACAACAACAAACCAGCGACAACAACACCAGCAAGCAGAACATCAGAAAGTGTCGGCCCGACCGGGCTTGTCGACTTGGCGTTATCGACTCGGGTGTCTGGTGTGTCTGTGTCTGTCTCTACTCGTAGTTCCTGCTGGTCTCCCTCCCAGCTTGCACATAGGGCGAGACACGGAATGGTTGAAGAAAGTCCTGTGGGCTACCTATCTATACGGACGAACAGACAACAAACACGCACATGCAGAGCGCCCCGGCAACCCCGCACCCCTCTACACAGCCTAGCATGCAGCAGCAGCAGCAGCAGTCGTACATACATGGCGAGCACAAGTCGTCTGGACGACGTAAACGAGCTTGCTCGAGCTTCCCTCCCGCGTAGACTTTACACGTAGCAGCCGGAACACAGAACACCGAAGAGAGAAAATAGAGCACCTCCCATCTGATCTCCCCCTTCCACCCCCCTTCCAATCCTCTCTTTTTCTGTCTCCAAAAACTTCACGGCTCTGAAAAGCTGGACCAAAAAAACGCCAGGCGGGGGAGCAACTCTCTATGCCACGCAAAAAAAACTCGTGGAACCGCAGCTCACGATGGCCAACCCGCACTCACCTATCGAGCAGCCTTAGCTTGTCGCCGGCAAGGTCTTCATAGGAATCAAATTCAGGCCCAATGTCTCTCTCCTCCAGTTCAGGCTCCGCCTCCGCGGCGTTGCTCTTCCCTAAGAACGCAAGCTCGTGAAAACCCCGTGGGTCGGCGGCCTGTGCGACGGGACTCGCACTCCCTCCCGCCCTCTCAGGGCGGGCCCCGTCCTCTTGGGACGGGTCGCACTCCATAGCTTCGTCGCGCACAGCACAGACAGCCTGCACCGCCTCACTGAAGCTCGCGCCCTCGGCAGTTTGTTTAGTTTTCTAAAGTTGCCCAGCCCAGGCACAGGCAAGGAAGGCCCGCCTCCCGAGAACCCTATCCTCGAATGTTTTGGCTTCTCGTCCTGGCGTTCTTTTCTCGCCCGGTCCACCGACTTCGCGCCACTCCGATCCCGGGTCAGCGCTCCAGCGTGCGGGTCGTGGTCGGTCGAGGCTCTCGGTCGAGTAATAGATACGTCTACACGCCGGATGATACCTCGCTTTTGAAAATCGTCGGGTCCCTCACACTATCATGAGGGTTTGCAGAAGGTATTTGCGGTATTTAGGAGGGGACGGTTGGTGGGAACCCCCGACACGGTTGCGCACCGTAGTCATCGCTAGGAACACACTCTTAACGTTAGGGAGGACAAGGACTAGCGCCGTACTACGAGAGTGGGTTTCGGTTGATAACGCTGCGGCGCTTTGTGCTTGCGGGCGGTGGAGGCTTCGAGTGGGGTACGCTGGAAGACGATTGTTTCTGAGACTGCCTTCTTTGCCTGTCTGTTCTGTCTACGGGAGCTTCGAGGACTGCTGTAGCTTAGAAGGCAACAGCGCCAGAGCACCTGGGCGCTTCGGAGAGCGAACTCCACTGCAACGGAGTTCAGGCAGGGGGGTTCATTCGAGCACGGTGTCAGCTTGAAGGGGGGGGAGGATACAAACCGCAGGCGATCTGCACCGCTTGCACAAGCGCAACTGGGACAAGAGTGAGCCATGGCGTCGGCACAGGTTATGACGATGATGGTAGACGGAGGTGCTGTAAAGGAACGACAAGCCGTGGAAGAGACGGCAGCAGCGCAGGACGTCTACGTCAAGCTCAAAACCCTCAAGAAGCACATGGAGTTCCTTGATATCCAGGTTAGTGCCAGGTCGTGCTGGGATGACTTGGGATGGGGTGGGGTGCGAGTGGGCGTTGCGGGTTTGGGCGGAAGGGTTTGGGGTAGTCGATAGTCGGGATCTCTCGATTTCGGTGTTTTTCTTCTCTAAAAACAAGAGAAACCAGTACAAAACGTACCAGTACCTGTACCAGGTACCAGGTACCGATAATACTCGTTGGCAGTGCACTGGTGCACAGGTTGGTGAGCCAGTAGACGGACAGGTGGGTAGGCCTACGAGTGCTTCTCGTACGTATCATATGTACGAGTGCTCCTCGTACAGCCTGTACCAGATCATACTCGTGCGCGAAGCACTCGCTCAGCATATCCTGCTCTGGAACATGTATATGTGATCGGTGATCGTGGTACTCCTGTACCTGGTATACTGCAAAAGAGATGGCCTACGCAAAGATTCCGTGTTCTCTTCTTGGGAGTCTAAAAATCAACATTGCTCCACCACCGACACTACTATTAATATTAATACCTGCTACTCGTACTACTACTTATACTGCTGCTGCAGGCATTACGTCGTAGTATACAGCAGTACGAGTACAGCAGTACCGGTATACCTAGAGCAGGTATGAGTAGTATATACCGGTAGTCTAAAAGGCAGCAGAGCGTATACAGTCAGTGCTGCCTACGATACCTGATGCCTGGTGCTGCACATTTTTGTTGTTGGCATGGTTTGCATATGGGTTGACCTACCCAAACGGCGCCCGCAGCAGCCATTAATACAGCAGTACGAGTAGGACTATTGAATAGTTGGGGCAATACTTCCTCGTGCCTCGAGAGGGGTGCGAGGCAAGGTCGTTGCGTGTGGCGTGCGTGTTCCGTTTGAAGTGCGCGCAGTATTATACTCTCGCAGCACTACGGGTGCTCGTACACACACACTCGTACCGATGGATGCACTTGGACGTCAACTACCGCTCCCCCTTGAGCAGACCTTGTGCGTTATGCTTCAGACCTGGTACAGTACCTGATACGACTACGTACGTACGCCAGGCAGTCCTCGCAGTAGAGTTTACAGCAAGCAGCCCATTGCGAAGCTCTACGTACGTACCTTCAGGTAATAGTTTGTGATATAAATCTAATGGTTTAGCTCAAGCTTCTGCCGTTGGTCTACTCAAAATACGTAGTCTATTCCTCCGGGATCGACAACTTTCTCGTCGCGGCTTGCTACATGCCGGTGCGAGTATATAGCACAGCAGAAAGAACAAAGAACGGAAGGATGTCACCGACAGAACACCAGGACAGCACTCCCTCACAGTACGTAAAAGCTTGGGTATACCGTATGCCGGGATTGGTTGACCTGACACTTAGGTATATACCTATGATACCTGTGCTTTCATGTATTGAGAGGGAAAGCTTGCACGCATGGGACAGATCACTTGATGATCTAGACTACTGCTGTAGATCTTACACGGCAGATACTCGTAGGTTCCTGGTCTGGGTGGTCTACTATTCATATCATCTGCAGTAGTCCATGTTGTCGTATGGGAGCCGTGCAATCCGCAGGGTCTAGCACATGTTCCTTGCTTTGGATCTGTACTACACAGATCCTGCACAACATCAGGTCATAACGGCAGGCTATATAGGGATCTACAACAGATGATCTTCAGCAGATATGTATGATACAGAGATCGTGATCTTTCCGATATGTGATTTTTTGTCGAACATAAATTACTTGATTCTAACGAAAACAGCATCGCCCTCACGAAGCAGCCCGGGCTATCATATGAAGCATTACGCTCGTATGGTAGTGATACTATCAATTATCAATACCAGTACGTACGTATGCGCCTGAAGTGCAATGCTATGATAGGAGGTGTAGTGCTGTATATATAAGGTATGTACGACACGCGCGTTGGCAGCATGTGGTCATAAGGGCCCGTATTAACGAATATAAAATAAATTCAATTTGGAAAAAAAAAAATCAAATTCGCTTTTCATTGGTCAACGCATGCACCAGCGCCAAATATTAGGATCTTGGGGTATAATATTTGGTGCTGGTGCGTGTGTTGACCAATGAAAAGCGGATATTTACATATATATATTCCAAATTGATTTTTTTTTCTTCGTTAAAACGAGCCCTGACGTGATAACCATACTGCCCCCCAAGGTCTCCCTCTTAACCCCTTTGTGATCTATTGATACGTAGAGATGGTGACCAAATCAATGATAGCTTTGGTGTTACCAATGATACAATGCAGCGTGAGGGGCCAGCAGTACGGGTAGGGTGATCATGTTGCGCCCGTGTGCCGTACGACTCCTTTAATCGTAACCCGGACACCAACCATTGTATGATATCATCCGCCAATCACGCAGTGGCCGTTACTACTACTGATGTAACCGTCACTTTGTATCGTCAAATTTCCCCTTTCGAGTCCCAAGGAGGGTTTATAGTTAATACAGACTTGATCCATCGCTCTTTTCGTTTTTCCTGGTCGTTGCACTATAACCAAAGTCACAAAAGGGTTCAGAGTTGAGAGGTTGGTTGCTTGAGGGGTTTCCATTATCTTGGCAGGCTATGATCGATGCTATCGTCAGTGTGCTAGGTTTTCTTTGAGCTCTTGTTGTCCAGCTTTCATCGACGCCTTCCTTGTCGAGGCTTGGATATAAGGCCTCCCACAAGCAGCCACAAGTACGAGTGGTGCTCCTGGGCCCTGGATAATTTACCTGCAGGCAGCGAACAACAGCGTTGTGTAGATATCGCATGCACCCTCTACAATACCCTGTGCGTAGAGCTATATACGCTGTGCGTACTACAGTCAGTAGTATGTATACCGCTCTGGGTACCGAGTTAAACCCATTCAGAACTGAAAAAAAACACACACTAAATTCCGAGTACTTTGTCCCCAAAAACGAGGGACCAGTTCTTAACCCCTTAAGAACTGGTCCCACGAATTTAGGGACAAACTACTTGGAATTAGTGTGGGACACTTTTTTCAGTTCTGAATGGGGTAACGGATTAAGAGCACCCAAGATAAGATCATTCGGGACTTTCAGAGCGGTCAAATTTGCCTGTCCCGTTTATACTAAAAGCTATATACCAGTTATATATTGCCCACTACAGATAAGACCAATGCTTAGTTAGGAGCGCTTGTTTCGGCTTAAGATTGCCACGGGGTGCTCTTAACTCGGTGTCCTCATAATAGTGCACGTATTTATTATGGGCTTGTGGGATCTTGGCGTGGTAAAGCTCTAGACTATACGTACTCGTAGCTCTACCTAAAGCCGACGCCAGCTGGACACCGAGATACGAGGTGCAGCTTCGTATCGCTTTGACGTTAGTTTCATATATAAAATGTGTTACATATATATGCAGTATATACATCGGCTGTGAGGGCGGCCGATTGAGTGGTTGAAACTCAACTTTGCAAACTGCTTAACCCTTTTTAGAACTGCACTGTCTAGGAATGACTATTTCAGTCTAATTCCAAATGTTTTGTCCCCACATCGGGACTGCAGTCCTAATTCGGTTAATACGTCGGGCGTGTTATCGCTGTAGTTCTGTATCCCCTCTATAGTGTATACCAGGGCATTAATTAGGTGTTGCGCTGTTGCGCTGGCGCAACATTTGGGCAAAATAACTGTTTTGCGCAACAGTCGCCGCGAGGCTAGTTGCGCGCAGCGCAACACGCGTTTTTGGGCGCGCAACATTTTCGCCGCAGGCGAAAAAAATTGTTGCGCGTTTTTTTCTCGCCGGAGTCGAGAAAAAAAAATGGGGGTCTTTTTTTCTTGATAATTAGTCGTAATTGGACATCTTTTAGGCTTTTTTAGGCGTACATTCGCCCATAGATCGCAATTTTTTCGCCTCCGGCGGGGGGGGGGGGGGGGGGGGTGGTCGGGGCTTGCGCGCCTGCGGCGCGCAACACGCGCCACAGGCGTGTTGCGCTGCGCGCAACAGACCCCGAACCACTAATTAATGCCCTGGTGTATTCGGTGTTTAATGAATTCGATCTATACGATGAAGGTGCAGAGCTGGAAGCTTGACCACACCAGGACCCCCGTACACCAGGTACTACTGGTACGTCCTATGAAGCCAGCAATACAGCAGTAGGTGCGATTGTGCGAAGGGTGATGGGGGTATGGCCACACAACGTGCTATATACAGCAGTCAGTAGTTGGTGGGATGTCACACGGACCGACGAAGACGCTATTAATAGTATATCAATGCTGGCCGAGCCCAACGCCCACATCACAATCCAAGCCAAATCTCAAGGCATATGATACCGTGTAACACCTGTGTGATATGATGATAAGATATCACACTCTGGGATGTAGTTCAGAACCGATTTAACCATGCCTTAGAGGGGCGTAAACATCGACAAATTGAGGCTTTGAGAAGATCTCGTCGAGATTATTTTCCATAGACGCGTCGCTATTATGTTTTCGCTCTGCCCATTGTCGAGGAAACCGGCTTAAGACACTCACTCGTCCAAATGGGTGTGTTAACTTATCACATAGGTGTTATACGGTGTCATAGCTCAAACCAAAGCTTGAGGCAAGCTCAAACCAAAGCCCAGGCCCGAAGCATGGCTCAACTTAAACCAAAACCCGAATCTTAAAACCCGAACTAAACGTCACATTAAAGCTCAAAGCAATCCAGTATCCTGTAGCCTTTATTTACCGTGTTCTTGACCCACAAATCGTACCAAGTGATGTGTTGCTTTATCACGTTGGTGTTATACGGTATCAAAGCTCAAGGCTTAAAACTCAAACCAAAGCCCAAGCCCGAAGCATGGCTTAGCTTAACCCATTCAGAAATGAAAAAAATTCCAAGTAGTTTGTCCCCAAATTCGTGAGACCAGTTCTTAAGGGGTTATAACCCAAAACCCTCATCTTAAACCCAACCAAAACGCCACACTAAAGCTCAAAGTCTAGGTTACTGCCGGCCTATGGCTGCTGTTTCAACCTTATTTGTCCTAGGTTGTGCAACTATAATACGATCGCAGTTTGTGCTCTAATACGTTTGGTACGAGGCATTGCTAAAAATAAAAAGGGAGCAATTGCTGAGAGCGCCTTCGTGGCGTGGGTAGTCGGAATCCGACGCAAGTCGACGAGGGAAGAGAGTGCTGAAATCTTCTCGCGATAAACATGCAAGGCACGTATGTACCGTAGTGGGGAGGTACTGTAGGAGAAGAGCCTACTTAGTGACCCCGGATCTGAGTTACGACTACAGAGGGAGAGAGAAAAGAAGGGCGAAGATAATAAATGGGATAGACAAAAAAAAAAAAAAAAAAAAGCACTGTATTATTTATGTTGTACTGTAGGGACACGCTTAGCGTAAGTCTGGTGTACGAGGTAGAACACCATACACAAGGAAAAGACAAACGAAGAAATCAATGAAACGACGCGACGTTCTCGTTCCGCATGATGACCTTGGGCGTGGAAGCATTGGCCCGATCAGCTCCACTACTGCCGCAGTCGCAGCTGCTGCGCCTTCGGGCTCCGTGTGCGTGTGGACAGGCCAAGGTCACCCCGCGGCCACCGATGTGCGGACAGCATGCACAGACAGCTGCCGTATCGAGGCTGCTATTTTTTACGGGGGAACAAAAGTTATCAAAACCAAATCGTACGGTTTTATAAAAATGGGGGAATATTTGCTTATTTTATTTTTTGGGTCCATTGTGGGTTCTGATTATATAAAATTAATAGAGTTGCTATATATTATATATGACTATGGCCCCCCGTAATAGTACTCCCTTGCAGTAGTACCAGAGTGTACGAGTTTTCGTAGGGTATGCGAGGCGTATCAAACGTAAGGGTTTTGGTGGGAAACGACGGCTGGCAAGTAGGCGGCTCCTGTGCTGCACCCTACGATAGATTGAGTGGTTTGGGTGTCTTCCGTGCGAAAAAGACAGGAGCACAAGTTTCGGCGCTTCTCAACTATATATCATACGAGCGTTGGGTACTGAACTGCGAGCACTTGCGTGTGTATATAGCCTATATAGCACAGTATTGGCATCAGCGACTGCTGTATAGCCCTATAGGCCTGGTACTACAGCTCTTTGTCTGCTCTCGTGTTATTTTCTAGATTGGGCGAGAGGAAGAACATTACGTTTGTGTCTGTGGTTTTGGTAAGGTTAGAATGCGTGCTTGTACGATCCCAACATGGTTCTGTTTACGCCCCCAATCTGTTGCTTGTCTGTTGCCCCTCGGAACAGTGTCTTGCTGGTGCTTTTCCCTCCTGTCACGACGAGAGACCGTACGCAACTACAGGCAGTACTGTTTCGTCATATTTACCTGACCCTTGGTACATACTTGGTACACATTTTCTCGCGTATACGAGGTATACGGTACTACTGCTGTAGGTATGTTTATGTATGATGCTGCTGTGCTGGCGCTGTATTGGTGCATCGCCCGTGCCGCGGTTATAAGCTTCCACACGTCGAACAGATCATCTACAGATGAGATAGATGATCTAGTTCATCACCTGCCGTCGTGAGAGATCGTGCAGGATCTGTACAGTACAGATCCAACCCACAAAACGTACGCTACGAGAGCATGCGGATCACACGGGTCCCCACCCGGTAACATGAGCTGTTGATAGATTATACATTAAACATCGGGAATAAATCTGCCTTAAAAGGTCTACTGCTTATAGATCATGAAGTAGGAATGACCTATCTGATCTGTCCGAGGAGCTATGGGTACTATTAATATCAATACCGCTGCTGTACGATACGGACATATGGTGATTATTACAAGCGAAGTGAATTGCTGATTTACACGCCCGCGTATAATATAGGGCATGCCTCAACGCTGCTGAAGCCGGAGATCCTGTAAAAAATCTTGAGCCGGAGGTGATATAGGACATGCCTTATTAGGTGCATGGCTTATTAGGGCACGACTTATTAGGTGCATGGCTTATTAAGGCATGCCTTATTAGGGTCATGCCTTATCAGGGCATGCTTTATTAGGGTCATGGCTTATTAGGGCACGCCTTATTAGGGGCATGTCTTATTAGGGCATGCCTTCTTAGGGCATGCCTTATTTGGACATGGCTTCTTAGGGCATGCCTTATTTGGACATGGCTTATTAGGGCATGCCTTATTAGGAAAGGCCTTATTAGAGCACGTTTTATTAGGGCATGCCTTATTAGAACATGCCTTATTAGGGCACGCCTTATTAGGGCATGCCTTATTAGGACATGGCTTATTAGGTGCATGCCTTATTAGGGACATGCCTTGTTAGGGTATGCCTTATTTGGGTATGTCTTACTAGGGTCATGCCTTATCAGGGCATGTCTTATTAGGGGCATGCCTTATTAGGTGCATGCCTTATCAGGGCATGCCTTATTAGGGGCATGCCTTATTAGGTGCATGCCTTATTAGGGGCATACCTTATTAGGGGCATGCCTTATTAGGGGCATGCCTTATTCTTAATAGGGTATGCCTCACCTCAAAACTGGGTGAAGCCGTAGATCCTATATAGTCCGAAGCCGGAAACGACATAGAGCATGCTTTAACCTTATTTTTGATGTGAGTCAAGCCGGAAACCCTACAAAAAATCTGGAGCCCAAGATTCCTATTAGGGCATGCCTTAACCCCTTAAGAATTGGTCCCACAAATTTGGGGACAAACTACTTAGAATCAGTGTGCGATAACCTTTTCAGTCCTGAATGGGTTAACGCCTTACTTTTGAGCTGAGTGATGCCGGAGATCCTACATCATAATGTATAGCCGGAGATCATATAGAGCATGCCTTCATGCCTTACGTTTCACCTGGGTGGAGCTGGAGATCTGCAGGCGGTGATCTGAAGCCGGAATCTCCTCGCCGTCCCGAAGATCTCCTTTTTGTTTTTTTACCGATCACGACAATCCAACGCCTTCCACCCAGGCGCACAGCAATTGACGACACTCACAAATACCCTCTATTAGTAGCCGGGGTTCCTATTCCGAGAGATCGTATATAGTAGTCCGAGCCAAGTTTGGTTATTTCAATAGACAGGAGGGGCGGGGGACGTACTCAAATGTTATGCATGGCCGTAGTCGTATGACCATAGACCCTCGCATCCCTACAATGTTTGGACGGAGCATGTCGGGTTTTCACCGATCAGGCAGACATTGCTAGCACCAAGCGCTAAGCGCCGTGAGGTGTCAGGAGTCGCGGGGGGGGGTGTACTTCATTTTCATGCATGGCCGTGGTCGTATGACCATAGACCCTCGCACCCCTACAATGCCGGGACGAAGCAGTCGCGGTGTTGGAGTCCATAGTGGGTTATGATTTTTATGGCCCCTCGCAATAGTACCCGGTAGTCCTAGCGAGAGCTACCCTACCTTTATTGTTAAGTGGTTGTGGCTAGTACCGTAGCAGTAGGGGTTTGCACCCGAGGGACTATTGGGTTACCCCACCCGCGCTGTTTTTCTGCATGGGCCCCGCCTGTGGGCTTGTCGATGCGAACACAATCGTGTTTGCTTCTCTGTGGTGTGATATCCTCGTGTACGGCTGTGCTCATGATGGCAGTGGTGACGGAGGCAGCAGCCGCAGGTGTAGCAGCAGTTGTAGCAGAGGCAGTAATATATAGCAAAGGCAGCAGCAGCAGCAGCACAGCAGCCGGGTGTCTGATGCACTGGTATGCAAATATTATGCCTGAACAATGATGTGTGCTTTTCGATGCCTGATGACCCAATTCCCCTGCGCCGTCGCCCGCGATGCCTGTGTCGCCTTTGTGTTATGTTCTTGTTGACGTACAGGAGGAGTACATCAAGGACGAGATGAAGAACCTGAAGAGAGAACTCATCCGCGCGAAGGAGGAGATCAAGCGGATACAGTCCGTCCCCCTCGTCATCGGCCAGTTCAACGAAATCATCGACGCAAACTACGGCATCGTAGGTAAGCCCCCCCCCCCCCCCCCCCCCCCCCCCCCCCCCCCCCCCCCCTCCCATGAATTCGACGCTATCGTCCATTTGCAAGAAAGTCCAACCACACGCGGCTGTTTTTTAGTTGGATGCAGCTTACCCTTCATGCGACCCGCGGAACATCTCACGGCGCTCCACGCTTGTGGCACGCTGAACGGCGTCAGCTCTAAAGAAGCAGAGGAGGCGTACGTGGCGGGGGCTGTGTGTGCTTGTGTGCACCTTCTTCGTGTCCGCCGTTAACCCTTTCAGAACTGAAAAAAACTATTCCACGCTATTTCCAAGTAGTCTGTCCCCAAATACGCAGGATCAGTTCTTGAGGGGTTAAGCTTGCGGCACAGATTTTGTCGTAATCCACCCTTACTACTGTTACTACTGTTAGTACTGAACGCCTTTACTTGAGACTTGTGATGGAGGAATTTTGATTGGTGATTGATTGGTGGATTGTTGAGACTTACCTCAGCTAGTCTCGTTCTTTGCACCGAGATGCTTCTCTCAACGCCTCAAGACAATTCCCCTCTCATGGTCGTTGGGTCTCTCCCCTCGTAGCCGTTGAAAAGTTGCGTGCACATACGTATCATAGCCGTTGAAACTCTTCTCGTGTATCTCATGACCATTAACGTCCCTCTCTAACCGCTGTTGCGAGGCCCCTCTATCATAGCCGTTGAGCTTATCTCATCACTATATAGCCGTTGTGCGTAGTGTTGACGTTCTTCTGGGTTTCGTATGTTACCAATATATATAGCCGTTGTGCGTGGTTTTGTTTTCTTGTGGGATTGTGTACGTATCTCAGGAATACAAGTATAGCCCTTGTGCGTGCGCTGTTTTGACCATTTTCTGTTTTTTTTTCCTGTTTTTTTTTGTTCACCCAATCAGGGTCGACGGCGGGCTCGAACTACTTCGTGCGCATCTTGAGCACCCTGGACAGGGAGGTCCTGAAACCCAACACCTCGGTGGCGCTGCACCGGCACAGCCACAGCGTTGTGGAGATCCTCCCCCCGGAGAGCGACTCGACGATCCAGCTG
Organism: Saccharina japonica; assembly: GCA_008828725.1. Taxonomy (NCBI): domain Eukaryota; class Phaeophyceae; order Laminariales; family Laminariaceae; genus Saccharina; species Saccharina japonica. The sequence goes on along the minus strand of MEHQ01001196.1, from coordinate 318,389 downwards.
ATGCAGGAGCGGCCGGACGTGACCTACCACGACATTGGCGGCATGGACATGCAAAAGCAGGAGGTGCGAACACACATACTTCATAGTAAATCTTAACCATAATATTATACGTAATACCTGCTATGGTGTAACATGTGGGGACACACGGCATTTGGGTCCATATTGGGTGCTGATTGTACTTCGTACGCTATTAATAATATTACTATGTATTACTATGTATTACTATGTATCACTATGTATTACTATGTATCACTAAGTATCACTATGTATTACTATGTATTCCTATGTATTGCTATGCATTACTATGTATCACTATGTATTACTATGTATTACTATGTATCAGTATGTAATAGTTTGGCCCCCCGTAGTAGTATGGAGCTGTGTTTTTCTTTTGTATCGCTTTTAGTTTCTAGCTCAACTCTTAAGTCTTCATTACTCTCAGTGGTCTTTTGGAAAATCGGTGTGGTCACAAGTGTACTGTAGGACTGTAGGTCCCTTGCCCCCCCCGGTAGATGCCTTATTTTATGATACGCACATATTCCATACCTCGTACAGATCGTGATATATCTATCTATCTATCTATCTATCTATCTGCAGTATACCATCTATCTATCTATCTATCTATCTATCTATCTATCTATCTATCTATCTATCTATCTATCTATCTATCTATCTATCTATCTATCTATCTATCTATCTATCTATCTATCTATCTATCTATCTATCTATCTATCTATCTATCTATGTATCTATGTATCTATCTATCGATCTATCTATCTGCAGTATACAATCTATCTATCTGCAGTATACCATCTATCTATCTGCTGTAGGTTGTGAGAGGTTGTCCATGATGTGCATATAGTGCATATAGTGCAGATCCAACCAAGGAAATATGTGCTACATCATGCAACGTATATATCAGTCCCGCCCGGCAACATGACCTAGATCATACAGATCATACAGATCATACTGAAAGATCTAGATCATTGAATGGGAATGATTTGAATGATCTGTCCGAGGTTTAGTTTTCTTCAAAGGCAGGTTTGACTGACTAATATTACGGAGGTCATACCCTATAATTAAGATAATCAAGTGACCACCCCTCAGAAAAATTAGTTGCTGTACGAGTACCTATAAGGCAAATAGCACGCCACTTGCGTGCCCAAATAAAAATACTACCTGGTAAGTCCGTTATTGGCCCTGCCAACCCCTGCGCTCAACCCCAGCCGTGTGACACAGACAATCGTGGAGAATCCGCGGCTATACGTACGAGCATCTGTCAACGGTATTGGAACACCGTCCAACGGTCATATACGCAACGCCTTTTGTCGGCCATGTATTACTCATGTGGTGCTTTCCAACGATCGTTGTTTCTCCTTTAAGGGTCATGTAGCGCCTTTCGAGGGCCATAGCGCCTTCCAATGAACGCGTAACGCCTCCCAACGGCCATGTAGCGCCTTCCAACGGTCTTGTTATGCTGTTCAACGGTCATGTACCATCTTCCAACGGCCATGCAACGTCTCTCTCAACGGTATCGACCTTGCTGAAACACATTATTTGCCTCCGTTGTCCTTGCTGATCCCCTCCCCCCATCCCCTATACCCCCCGTCCCCCTTATCACATCCTGTTAAAAGGTGAAGGAAGCAGTGGAACTCCCTCTGACGCACTTCGAGCTGTACAAGCAGATCGGTATCGACCCCCCCAGAGGCGTTCTTATGTACGGGCCTCCGGGGACGGGCAAGACGATGATGGCCAAGGCGGTCGCCAACGCCACGAGTGCTTCCTTCATCAGCGTGGTAAGCCACTGTCCCTGTTCCTGTCCCTGCTGCTGCTGTTCCTGCTGTTGCTGCTGCCACCGCTGCTGCTGCTTCTGCTGCTGCTGCTGCTGCTGCCACCGCTGCTGCCGCCGCCGCCGCTTGCTGCAGCACAGTGTGAAAATCCACATAAGAGCTTGGAGTCGCAAGCAAATACGTTATTCGTAGTAGGACGCCTATCCGATGTTTCACCTCTTGGCCTTTACCGCCCCGTATATATCCCGAACACTTGCCGTGAACCCCAACCCTAAATAACCCTTCATCCTAACCTTGCCATCCAGGTGGGGTCGGAGTTCGTACAGAAGTACCTTGGGGAGGGTCCGCGCATGGTGCGGGACGTGTTCCGGCTCGCGAGGGAGAACTCTCCGAGCGTGATCTTCATCGACGAGATCGACGCCATCGCCACTAAGCGCTTCGACGCGCAGACCGGCGCTGACCGCGAGGTGCAGCGCATCCTGCTGGAGCTGCTCAACCAGATGGACGGCTTCGACCAGAGCACAAACGTCAAGGTGGGTGTGTGCCGTGCGTGTGTGTGTGTGCAACGGTGCCTGGAACGGCGCGTAGAACGGCGCGTAGAACGGCGCGTAGAACGGCGCGTGGAACGGCGCGTGGAACGGTACATATAACGGTGCGTGGAGCGATGCGTAGAGTAATATGTAGGACGGTGCGTGGAGCGATGCATGTAGCGACGTGACAGGTTACATGTCCCGCTGACCCGTGTCGAGGCTGGATGAAGTGTTGCCACGTTTCATATTGGTTTTACAGTCACTACTGTGGCAGCAATGGTAACGGCATATCGGCAGTTGCATGTCGCGGATTCGGGAGGTCCCATGTCTCGGGTTGAAATAACCGGTTTTCCATGTACCTGGGCAGCTTTCGCCTGGTGAGTTATCGAAGGGGACGTTTTAGTGCGTCCCCTGTTCCCGCCACAGACACTGCCCTGTAACCATCCTACCCTTAAGCTGGCAACGGTGTCGCCCTACTGTACATACATTTTGTGTACGACTACTGGTACTTCTTTACTGTTTTACATGGACGTCATATGTACCGGCATGTGTTCTGTACCGACATCGAATCCCTCCTCGTACCATTTGTAGTTTGTACTGGTCTCGGTGTGGCGTGTATGCTTTTACGGCCGTGTTAGTGCTGTATTGTACTGACGTCTTCCTACAGTACTTTACTTTCGTGTACGAGTACTGGTACTGCTTTACTGTTTTATCTGGCCGTCATATGTATGTACCGTCATACCGGCATCTTGTGTGTACCTATCATACCTGTATGATACCGACATCGAACCGTTTCACACCTCAGACAGATAGATCATGATTTAGATCATCTACGAACAGATAGATCATGATCTAGATCATAGTTCCTCGCCTGCCGTTATGAGAGGTTGTGCAGGATCTGATCATGATCTGCATAGTTGCATACCCTACCCAGGAAACATGTGCTAAATAATGTACTAATAGACTTATCCCGTCAACATGAGCTAGATCATACAGATCATCAAGTGGATGATCTATCTGATCTGCCCGATTGCTGAACCGTTTGTGCCGGTGTGTGCAGCAGGAATGGATGATCTGTCAAAATATGTGAACCGTTTGTGCTGGTATGTATGAATATGCGGCGTATACTTGTTATGGCCTGGTACTAAATACTGTGTGATGCTGTGTGATGCTGTTGTTGGTGTACGGAATGTCAGGTGATCATGGCGACAAACCGTGCGGACACGCTTGACCCTGCTCTGCTAAGACCGGGTCGGCTGGACCGCAAGATCGAGTTCCCTGTGCCGGACCGACGACAAAAGCGAATGGTGTTCACCGCCTGCACCGCCAAAATGAACCTCAGCGAGGTGCGTCTACACTACAGCCTATCATACACTACAGTCTATCATACACTACAGTCTACCATGCAGTCTATCATACACTGTATACAGTCTATCATACACTACAGTCTATCATACAGTCTAGCACACGCTACAGTGCGGGACACCTATAAATGTAGGATCTACGTACTGTATAATCATAATCATAATCATGCTCGTGATTACTGTAGGTGATTCGTTATTGTTTCGTTCGTGATCGTGTTCTGTGTTTTTGTGATCTGTGATTGGGTGATTCGTGATAGTGGTGTTTGTGTGATTTGTGATTGAGTGATTCGTGATTAGGTGGTTTATTCGTGACTGGGTGGTTCATTCGTAATCGGGTGGTTCATTCGTGATTGGGTGGTTTACTCGTGGTTGGATGGTTTATTCGTGATTGGGTGGTTCATTCGTGATTTGGTTGTTCGTGATTTGGTAATTCGTGATTGGGCGGTTCATTCGTGATTGTGTGCTTCGTGGTTGGGTGATTCGTGGTTGTATACCAGTCTGGTCAGGGATATAATAGGTAGGTACGCCTACGGTACAGGACACGTGTACTGGTATATGATATTCATCCGTGATTGTGTTGTTCGTGTTTGTGTGCTGCGTGATTGGGCGGCTCGTGATTGTATACGGGTGCCAATCTGTCCGGGAACGTCATACTGGTCTGATGCTTAACTTCTATTAATAGTACTATTAATAGTATTGACATCAGAATACACACGGGGATATTACTATTAAATAGTTCTATACTTGGTACCAATAGGCCGCAGTGGTAAATGATTCGTAGTTTTATTATATGAGTTTGTGATATCAAGTTTCTTGAGTAGTGTTGATGATTTGCGTGATTCGTGAGTCGAAGGATTTGCGATGGTGTGGTTCGTGGTTGTATGATTTTATTGTTGTGATTATTGATTTTATGTTTCGTGATTGTATGAAGTGATTTCGGGCTCGTGTGACCTCGTGCTTCACCCTTTTGTTGTATGCCTGATACCTGGTGTATGGTACGTATCGCTTTCTGTTTTTGTCTGTTGTGCTGACATATACCAGGTATATGTTGTGCTGGCTATGGCAATGTCTATTGTGCTGACGATTAATAGTAACACACAGACGCTGACGTGACAGTTGTGCTGGCTATGGCAACGTATATTGTGCTGACTATTATGAATAGTAGTAAAACACACACGCTGGCGATATCTATATTGTGCTGACTTCTTAATAATAAAGTAGACACGCGCTGGCGGCATCTATATCGTGCTGACTATTACTACCGTAAACACACGCTGACACCTATAGGGTGCTGACTGTTGAGTTGATACACACACGCCGACAACATCTATTTGTACTGACTATTGGTAATATTGATACATACGTACGCCCAACAGGAAGTGGACCTGGAGGACTACGTGAACAGGCCAGAGAAAATCAGCGCGGCGGACATCTCGGCCATCGCGCAGGAGGCGGGCCTGCAAGCGGTGCGCAAAAACCGTTACGTGGTACTCGGCAAGGACCTCGACAAGGCTTACAAGAAGCACGTCAACAAGCACGACACTGAGCACGCCTTCTACTCCATGTAGAACACTTCTGCTACCCCCGTGTGGAACACGCCTGATCCCATGTTGTGGAACACTCTCTTCCTCCCATGTGGAATACTTGGAGGGTTTGTTTAGTAGCTGCTGCTCCTCCCATGTGGAATGGAACACTTCAATATTGATTAGTAGTTCAATTAGGGTATATACTCTGGTGTACCCGGGTACCATGTCTGATTGTTTTTGGTGATACTCGGGTACGTACCCGGGTACCCGTAGAGTACGTGCCGGGTATTTCGACGTACCCTACTACGCACGCCCTGGAACTATTTTTCTCCGTGCGGGAATAACACGTGTGCTCCCATGTAGACGTTTCTGAGTACTCCAGATGTAGAACGTTTCTACTAGTACTCCGTTGTGGAATACCGGTATGTCTTAAGCGCTTCCCTGGTGTGGAAGAAAGCGCCTCATTTTTTGGTGCAAACCCGTTGTCGGTGAAAGAACGCGGAGGTTGGAAGCAGAAAGCGTTTTTTTTTCCCTAGGGCAATGCCGTCGTCGGTGGAGGAGACTGGGAGTTGCAAGCGCAAAGTGGCGTTTTTTCTTACAAACCTATCGTCGGTGGAAGAAAACGGGAGTTGGAAGCGGAAAATGGCGTTTTTTCGTAGGAAACCAACCGCGAACTGTAAGCAAGTCGAGATTTGGCCCCACTTTTGCGTTCATCCGGACCATGTGTGCACGCACACGCACATGTTGACGTACTGAGTCCTTCAGCTACGACGAGGGGAGAGTGCTGTCATGGCGTCCATACTCTTACCAATGGGGGGGGGGCGGGTTTCAATGGGCGGCGTTTTTCTAAGGGGTTTCTAGTTTCTAGGCGTTATCCTCCGCCCCGCTTCCGGGTCGGTTCGTTTTCTCGTCAAGGTATCTAGATGAGATAACTTGACACCACTCGTCTTCCTTTTACCCGTCATTTTTCTTGGGAAGAGGGCGACAGACAGCATTTGAAACCCCAAAATGCACGCGGCGTGTCGGTTCGGGAAAGTGCGCTGGTCGTCAAACTTCAGACGATTTTTGATGGGCTCAGGAAAATGCTTGGGCGTGTTGATCAGTTTCGGATGATTTTCATTGGCTCGGGGTAGTGCGCGTATTGCTTTTTTTCGGACGATTTTCATTGGCTCTGGAAAATACGCGTATTGATCATTTCCGGATGATTTTCTCATAGGTTCGGGAATTTGCACCACGTGTTGATCATTTCAGGGCCATTTTCGGGCGGGGGGTGCTTTTCAGCAGGACTATACCTGCTACCATGAAGTAGTATACGTAGTACAAAGTTCCAATGCAGCACTGAGATATCGCGGGTAGGGCTCTATGGCTCATACCAGCAGGGAATGGCAAAAATAATAAAGAAAAATGCACATATCGGTTGACTGAAGATCCAAAAACATATTTCGTGAAATTCGTCATGGGAGTGTATTCAGATATACCCGTGCAAGGGGCGGCAACGGGACGTGATGGCCGCTACGCTATGAGACGTGCTATCGAGCCGCCTCCCCGTACACATGATACCACTCGCGTGAATCTTCTTGGCTGCGTCGGGGAGGGAAGACTGCTGTGTTGCAGCGTTGCAGGGAGTGCTGCTCTGCCCTTCAGTGAAGACCAAAAGCGGACAATGCCAGAGAGCTAAATCCGCAAAAAAAAAAAAGCCTAGAACGAAACAATGTTATGTTAATTTGTTGATTTAAACCCTTGACGCATGCTATCTTAACCCATTCAGAACTGAAAAAAATGCCTCACACTAATTTCAAGTAGTTTGTCCCCAAATACGTGGGACCAGTTCTTAAGGGGTTAAGGGTATAGAGGTGGCACCATGTTTCTGCCTTATAAGGGTGGTCACTTATCACTTGAGGAGCTCTATACCTCACCCAAAAACTGATTTGATTTAACAGAGGAAAACGAAAGTGCTACATATATACCCGACTAACAATAAAAATACCATGGGCCGAAGGAAAAAAAATGAAAACTATTTTGCAACACATTATTATTGGGAGTTAAGGAGCCTTTTAATAGATCATTCAGAAAATATTTCAGCGAAAACGTGCTACTCGTATAATACCTCTATCGTAGTATGCATCCCGTTCGCGGCCTCTTCTCCGCCCTTGCCGGCCGGCTCCCCGCGTTAAAAACTACGTAAGACTCTTAGGAAATCGTGCGAGAGGTCAAACCCGCGCACAAACTGCTGTGTACCAGGTACGCATGTCTTTTAAGAACACGTTCATTTTTTTTTTTTTTTTTTGTCGTTTGGATCTTCGAAAACGACTATTATTAACAGGGTCTTCACGTCTAAATCGAAACTATTTTCTTGCCACTGATCGAAACCTGGCAGGGGTGTATGCACCCTATTGTGGCACTGGTCCGCGACGCGACATGTACCACGAAAATGTATGATATTATTGTACATCCCTGACACGACACGTGCCACGGCATGCCACGGCAAGGCACACGGGTTGGGGCTGGGATTAGGGTTGCCGTGAAGCTTGCTTAAAGTGGGCCTCTTGTCACATGCCGCGGGCAGTGCCACGAAAAAGTTAAATAATGACCAATTCAGAAACTCGTACGTAACCTAAAAAGTCAAATAATGTCCAATTCAGAAGCTCATAACCTTTTCCCCCCCAACGGTCCCTATTATAACCGTTGACGCGCATGCCACTCGCAGCGGAAATCGATAGCTGACGAACACTCACAAACATCCTGTCCCAACTTCCAGCTTCTCCGGTACCCTGTGCCTTGAGGTGGGCGTTCCACCGGAACGACCCATCGTATGTACATACGTAAAACAATGGGAGCCGTACAATCTGCATGATCTAGGACATGCTTGCTGGGTTGGACCATATATATGTAGTAAACTGATAGGGTACTGCGTAACATCTCATAACGGCAGGTAGGTGAGGATCTAGATGATCTGTAGATGATCTGTAGATGACGATCTATCTGTAGATTATCTACCTGCAGATGATGTATCTGTAGATGATACATCTGTAGATGATCTAGATGACGATATATCTGTAGATGCTCTACCTGTTGTAGATGATATATCTGTAGATTATCTACAGTAGTACCTGTAGATGATATGTCTGTAGATGATCTAGATTATATATCTGTAGATGATCTAGATGACATATAGAGAGTACACCGTATATATGTGACCTCCCTTGAGTTCCACAGCTGTCAGATTCTGTTCCCCTCAAACCCCGTAGTTCGCGCGATGGAAGCATAATAAGTATCCCACGCAGCTTGCAAATATGATGCTTCGACCAAATCCTCGATCTCACAGCTGTCGTTTTTTTTTTTTTTTTTTTCAATATATCTGTAGATGATCTGTCTGGTGTGTTTCTAAGGCTTAATGTCCAAGCTGGACCACGTCACAAAACACTACTACTCGCACTGCTGTACTACTCCAAGTATGATATTCGAATAGTGAGGTCGGGCGTCGAGGTTGTACCGTATGTATACTGACGTCGGGGTGTCTCCTTCTGGATTTTCTGCCTCGTATTGCGATCAAACCGATATTTTCAAACCCAACAACCCCGTAGGGCACAGCACCGCCTTTATGCGAAGGCGATGCTCAACACTATACTCGTAGGAATTGACTACTACTGTAACAATAATAATGTACCTCATACAGTCCAGGTACCCGATAGGCTACTACTGATATCGACATTGCGTAGAGGTTCCCGATAAGCTACTATTACACTACATAGAGGTAGCTTATCGTAGGCTATTAACGCATGAGAGGTGCCTAAAAGACACCAGCACTTCAAGGCAGCCACTGCACAGAGGCACCCGATACCCGATAGGCCACTATCAATACTGCATACAGGTACCTCTTATAGCCCACTACTACTGCATGAGAGGTACCAAAACTATACAAGTGCATTGCTTCAAGACAGCATGTCTTGGGCGAACATCGGGCCCGCCGCTCGCCGGTGCTCTTGAATCGGCATCCTCCCGCGGATGTCGGCGACCTTGGACAAATCTGACACAATGACAATGACAACGACAAGGACGAAAGCGCAGCCCCAACAGCACACGACACAACGAGAGGGGCGTTCATACAACCGCGAGAGGGACGCATGATACGTATGTATGAGTCAGGTGATACAGTACAGCAGGGCAGTACAGGACACCGGATAAGAAACAGGTTAATAAGAAAGCCAGGCTTGAGATTTAGAGGAACATGAGAAAACTCGGGGAGTCGTAAATATTGAAAATAGTGTAAAAAGCTCCCTCTCTCAAACGAGGAAAACAAGAAATTCGGGGGTCGTTATCTTGAAATTAGTGTAGAAATCACCCTCTCTCAAATAAGAAATCCAGCCTGGACCAGATTTCCCGTTTCTTATTAGGTGACCTGTACCGTGTTACGTACACCGAGCGTGCCAATTTGTATTATCATTCGGGGATCGCATCTAACGCATACCTTATAAAATACCAGGTTAGGGTATATAATAAGCCTTATGGCACTTTTTTGCCTTCTGAGGCAAAAATTCTGACTGACTATTAGTATAGACGCGTGCTACGACAATACAAGTATACCTTTTTTTGGCTGAAAAGTTTTCTGAATGACCTATTAAAGCCTCCTTAATCCAAAAATGGTCGGAATCTCGTTCTTGTGTGACCCGACCCGTGAGAGTTTGAAAACCTCCTGCCCCGACCCGACCCGACCCGACCCGACCCCACCCGACCCGTTGGATTTAAAAAAAAACTGACCCGCCTCGCGGGTCGGGTCATGGCCCATGAAGACCCCAGGCAATTTTGCTCGTACGCGCGATTCGCCGCCATTGTCGCCTTTTGTCGGACACTCTGTGCCTGTCGGCTCCCGAAGCCTGAGAGTTGATACGAGATGTATCATATATGCAATATTTTTCATTTTATACTTGACTTTAGACCATGGGATTATTGTTCATCGTGTATTAATACGTAGCACTTTCATTTTCCTCCAGAATCAGCTTTTGACTTCGTGCTAGTATAGAACTCCCCAAGCCACCACCCTCAGAAGGCAAAAACATGGTGCACCTCTACCGTAGCATCGGTGATACTCCTCCATTGAGGATTTTCACGCCCAATAAGGCATGTGCCTTATCGTTGTATACCGAAGCCACGGGATTTTTCATCGAGTCAAGCCTGATTTTTGTTTCCAAAGTCGGCTTTTGGGCCAAGAGGTTTTGGGTGGTAGGGGGAAAGGAACTCCTCAAGGGAGGAGACTCATAAATGTATTAAGGCGCTACCCCTATAAGGCGTAATAGCACGCGTCATCTTGTAAGCAAACAAGCATTTTCGTACTGAAGGTGCAGATTTTTATGTATTCTCCCCCCCCTCTGTCCAAAATTGCTAGGAGTGGGTGTTTTTTTTTTTTTTTCGTCGAGCCCGGTTCCTGGCCATGGCTGCCATCTCGCGTTGGCTTCAACCCCCCTGCCTCCCCTGCAGGATTATGGTCCGTCTCGAAAGGGATGCGTGGTCAATGGCCAAGCGACTAAGGCAAGCAACAAATGAGTACCCCCCCCCCTTCCACTGGGTTTTTCCCTTAGCATAGTGCTCTCATTGCTGTCTCGGAAAGTGGCCACACCAGAAATTAAATTAACTCATTGAAGCTGTCACCCATATGCAAGTCCGCTTCACAAGCGGTTCTTAGTAGGATGCAGCTCACCCTTCATGCGACTCGCCCAACACCTCACGGCGCTTCGCGCTTGGTGCTAGCAATGTCTGCCTGGTCGGTGAAAACACGACATGCTCCGTCCCAGCATTGTAGGGATGCGAGGGTCTATGGTCATACAACTACGGCCATGCACGAAAATGAAGTACACCCCTCTCCAAACTCCACTGCGCTTCGCGCTTTGTGCAAGCAAACGCCTGCCTGGCCGGTGAAACCCGACGTGCTCCGTCCCGGGATTGAAGGAAGGCGAGGGTTTACGGGCATACGACTGCGTCCATGCATGACATGTAGCTAATGAGTACCCCCCCTCCCACCTGCTTTCATTCGACGCTTGCACGCACAAGGTGCCGAAGTCCACCTCATAGGCGGTTATTTGTAGGATGCAGCTGACCCTTCACGCGACTCTTCGAACGCCTCAAGCGCCTCAAGCTGCGCGCTTGGTGTAAACAGTCAACGTCCGCCTGGTCGGTGAAAACCCGACGTGCTCCGTCCCGGCATTGTCGAGATGCGAGGGTCTATGCACACAACTACGGCCATGCATGATATGACTAACCCCCCACCACCACCACGCATCCCCCAATCCCCGCTTGATGGTATATATGATCTAGACCTTTCAGGGCCGGTGTATTTCTGATCTATATGATCTGTATGATCGGTAAGATCTGTAAGATCTGTATGATATGTATGATCTGTATGATCTGTATGATATGTATGCTCTGTATGATCTGTATGATCTAGCACACGGTTCCGGGGTTGGATCTGTACTATGCAGATCCTGCACAACCTCTCCTAACGACAGGTTAGAGAGTATATGATCTATATGATCTGTACGATCTGTAGATGATATGCATGATCTGTAGATGATCTGTACGATCTGTAGATGATCTTCCCGAGGTGTGCAACAAAATATAGACACATGCTCAGGTAGAGGTGCACCGTGTTGTTTCTGAAGCTCCTCGTTTTAGGAGCTCTACACTACTACCAAGTCAAAAACTGATTTTGGAGGAAAATGGAAGCGCTACATATCCTATTATCAACCCCAAGGCCAAAAGTATACAAAACGTCATGTATGGCAAAACATAATTGGCATTCCGACTATTTATTGTTAACCCATTCAGAAATGAAAAACGTATCCCACACTAATTCCAAGTAGTTTGTCCCCAAAATGGTGGGACCAGTTCCTAAGGGTTAAGCAGCCTTAAATAGGTCGTTCAGAAAATATTTAAGCCAAAAAACGGTACAGTAACACTATTGTAGCACGCGTCAATAGCCAAAAAACGGTGCAGTACCATTATCGTAGCCAAAAAACGGTACAGTCAAGGAAGAATAAATGCCATTTACTGCACCAGTTTACGTAACAGCCTCTTGCTTCGTCTACGAAAGCGCGTGAATCGATGTTAGCTTATGACAATAGTACTGCACATTGTCGGATGGGAAAACAATTGAAGGATTACGCACCTATCTCGGCGGTCGCGATGCAGGGGGAGTCGGAGGGGTGCCCTCCTGCGTCGGCCAAGACTTTACCCCAGGGGTCGACGATGAGCGAGTGCCCGTATGAGGCCCGTTTTTCGTTGTGCTGTCCCACCTGCAATTGCCCCGTATTATATACCAGGTATTATATGTACGAAAAAATACGAAAAAAAAACGTCAGCTGTGAGATCGAGTATTTCGTGTATTGTACCATCACGGGCACGGACAGGTGGATGGATGCTCGACATACACCAGGTGCCTGGTATTGCGCAGAGCAGTACTTCGTATATCACACTAAAATAAATGTTGTGTTGTATCTGGTATAGACTACAGTAGTACAGCAGCAGAGTACTACGTATGATACAAGATAGGGTAGTTCTACTTAATCGTTCTCGCTAGGAACTCCCGCTGGTGACATGTTTTTTTGTTACCACTGTCATCAACCATTGTCAACTGCCTGCGTGCGTTGTTGGAAGGTAGAACAAAACACATTCAGGAGAAAACGCCGCCTTTCTCCCGCTTCTCAAGCTTTTCCATAGAAGGCTTTAAAGTTAGGCATTGAGGCATGCACCTAATAAGCAATGCACCTAATAAGGCATGCTCTAATAAGCCATGCCCCTAATAAGGCATGCTCTAATAAGGCATGCACCTGATAAGGCATGCCCTAATAAGGCATGCCCTAATAAGCCATGCACCTAATAAGGCATGCTCTATTAAGGCATGCCCCAATAAGGCATACACTTAATAAGACATGCACCTAATAAAGCATGCCCTAATAAGCCATGCACCTAATAAGGTATGCCCGAATAAGCCATGCACCTAATAAGCCACGCACCTAATAAGGCATGCCCTATATGATTTCCGGCTTCAGATTATAATCATGGTCTCCGGCTTCAATTTATTTAGTAAAGCATTAAGGCATGCCCAACAATATAACCAGCCGTGCAAACTAGCAACCCGCTTCGCTTCACCTTCACTTGTACCAGTATACGAGTATACAGCACACGTCAGGCGCGCAGTTAATTCAGACGAGGGGATAAAAAGGTGGCACGCACCACCATGCACACACCTTGTGTCCATGCACCAGCGTTGGCTAAGGTACTATTCGTTAGGCTGCGAGTTAAGGCTGGATTTCACGGCTATCTAGTCAATAGGTGCAGGTGGCGAAGCGAAGCCAACAAAACTAACTACCCAACTATTACAAGTAGTATTTTTGAACGAAATACACAATCCGAGCCACAAATGCGCCGGTCGAATACGAACAAGCAGAATATGTCCGCAAATTACCGCACGCAACTACCGGTAATAACCAGTCGGCAACTTATAGTCAGCCAACTGACTAACTGCAATACCTAGCCAACTAATGACTAGCCGGCGGCATATAGTTAGCCAACTCCGTAACTGTTGTAGTGCCTAGCCAACTAATGCCAACCAATAACTAGTCGGCGGCTTATAGCTAGCTAAGTCACTAACTGTAGTACCTACAGTAGCCAACTAATGCCAACTAATAACTACTCGGCGACATATAGGCAGACAACTCACTACCTGTAGTATATACTGTAGCCAACTAATGCCAACAAATAACCAGTCGGCGACGTCTAGTCAGCCAACTCAGTCGGCGACTTATAGGGAGACAACTCACTACCTGTAGTATCCACTGTAGCCAACTAATGCCAACTAGTATCTAGTCGGCGGTTTATAGTTAGCCAACTCACTAACTGTACTAGCTAGCCAACTAATGCCAACCAATATCTAGCCGGCGACTTGTAGGCAGACAACTCACGAACTGTAGTATCTACTGTAGCCAACCAATGCCAACAAATAACTAATCGGCGGCTTAGAGTTAGCCAACTCACTAACTGTAGTACCTGCTGTGGCCAACTAATGCCAACTAATGCCAACTAATGCCAACAAATATGTAGTTGGCGACTTCTAGTTGGTCAACTTACACCCCACTACCGGCGGTTCATTTTTAGAGGGCTGGGTACTACTGTACACAGGTGTCCTGTATCGTATTAAAGGTCAATACGCAAGAAAACAATAAGACATCATCCAAATGACCTGGGCAGAGGCGATGACGTAGGCTTGGGCTTCAATGGCCCGGGCGCGAAGCAAGACCTCCCAGTGAGCCGACCCCGTGGGAACCGTGAAAGCGCTGGGCACCAGCAACACCTACGGTAGTAGTAAAAGCATTGTGCGTTGTGCGTCAGCGGGTTAACCTTTTTCGGACGAAAGCAAAAAACAAATGGCCATCACACCACCCCACCCCACCCCACCCCACCCCAGAGATGAATATAAAAACAAATGTTCGACACCCCACTATTTAATAGTTAATACCACGTTGATCCGAAATACAAGGCTGATTTCGATTACACGTTATTACTAGTATACAAACGGACCGTATATTGTGGTTCAGAGTGCTACCAGGTAAATAGGGGGGGGAGGGGGTTGTACTCGACATTTCATGTATGGCCGTAGTCGTATGACCATAGACCTTCGAACCCCTACAACGCCGGGACGAAGCATGTCGGGTTTTCACCTACCAGGAAGGCATTGCTAGCAATGGTAGCGGGGTATATTGGATTCCTGTAGGGGGGGGTGTACTTCATTATATTGCATGGCCGTAGTCGTATGACCATAGACCCTCGCATCCCTACAATGCCGGGACGGAAGCACGTCGGGCAAGGGGGGGGGGGGCCAGTACTCGTGCGCGTTTGCACGGAAGAAAAAAACACGAATGGAGGGGGCGAGGGGAGGGCAGGGGGGGGGGAGCGGTGGGTGTCGGCTCCTGGCGGGTGTCGCTGGAATAATAGATACTTGCTGCTTTGCTCCAAGCTGCACGAGTAATTTATTGACGACCCCATCGTTTGGCGTCTCAGAGTCCGTTCGTTTTATTTTTAATTGGAAGACTGGGTGATACCAAATTCAAGTACTGACACAATTCAAGTGCTGACACAAAAAAAAATGTTTTTTTTCGTAACCGTAAACTAAATTTTACGTTTTTTCGTAACCGTCAAATTCCACCAGCGCACACGGTTGACAATGGTTGACCACAGTTACAAATATTAACCAGGGCGAGTTCCTAGCGAGAGCTATATACCCTTCGACTTCTCTACAAATATGTTGAGATTTTTGTCAAATTTAAATACGCCTCCATACATGTAGGGGCATGCATTCGTCGCAGCTAAAATATGTACCTGGTGCAAAATAGGTGCCCCCCCCCTCCTCCCTCCCCCCTCCCCCTTCGTCCCCCTCCTTCGTTCCTCCCTCTTCCTCCTCCCCCCCTCGTCCTCCCCACCCCGCCCCGACGCTTACGAGCTTTTTCTCCAAAACATCAGGCGTTTTATTTTATTTTATTGGTCGACAACACTGAAAGAAAAATATTGTGTTTCTCCTGATTTCTACACTATATCCTAGATAAAAAATCAGTGATGTGGAAAAGACTACTGACCACGTTTCAGGGGACCGAGCGACGAGTCCCCTGGATGCCGCCCCCCCCCTCCCCCCTGATCACTCGTCGTGTCCCTGCTAATATTGTACTGAATGGAAATAAAAAAAAACATAACTTTGACTCACCTGCGAACCCTTCCCGGCAAGGCAAGCATACATCTCTGGAAACCTCAGATCGTAGCACGTGGACAATCCCAATGTGCCCGCCGCAGACGTTTCGCAGACGGTCATCTCGCGCCCTGCTTGCGTGTACCGCGATTCCATGAGCACCGGCCCACCAGGGATGTCCTGGCGGGCATAGCAAGGGGGAAATCGTACAGCAGTGTATATAGAGTTGTGGGTATCAGGTCCCCTTCCCCTAGATGTTACCGCCTCATTACATTGTACACAACTTCAAGGTCGCACCCCAATGTCTGTCACCCCGTTCCGTCTGGATCCGAGGTACCGACCCCACCCCCACCTCTGTGTGTGCCCCACACCACAACCACACAAGAGAGAGATTAACCTGCCCGGGGCGTCCGACTCACATTGGCGTCGATGCACAAACTATTAATACTACTCCTAATATTGGCGTCGACGGACACGTGCTAGTACTAAGAAACAGATGTACTGGCCCAGGATGAGTTTCTTGTTATTTTACTTCGAGAATGGGTGGGTTCCAAACAAAATTCAGCACAACGGCTCCCACACTGTTTTGTGGTAGTTACTTTCCTGTGAATATCAATCCGAGTTTTCTGAAAATGCTCGTTTTCTTGGCGTTAAACAGGTGTCCGGTACTGGAGACTTTCTTAAACTGCTCGTTCTTTTGGTCTTAAATAGGCGTCCGGTACTGGAGAGCTTCTTAAACTGCCCGTTCTCTTGGTCTTAAACAGGTGTCCGGTACTGGAGACTTTCTTAAACTGCTCGTTCTCTTGGTCTTAAATAAGCGTCCTGCACTACTGCTACTGCAGGTGTGTGCCAACTAAGCACCAGGCGTACAGGCGTACATTATGTAATAATGTAGGTGTGAAAAAAAAAGAGGGCGCCACGACTCACAACATCGAAGAGGTGTATCTTCCGGTAAGTCGCTTCGATTTTCCCGCTCCCCGAGATGATGACGTGCGTGTTGAACACCTTCTTGCCACCGCCGCCGCCGCCGCCACCGCTGTCGCCACCGCTGTCGCGGTGTGTGCATCATTTAGAAAGAAAAAAACAACAGACAACAACAGCAACAACAGGAGCGTTGAGGACGCCGTGCAGCGCGGAGGTTTTGCATTGATATGTAGGCTGTGTACCAATATGATAAAGGGCGCTGTGGCATGGTTTACGTCGAGATATTTCCACACACGATATTTCCACACACGCGTCTCTCGGCGAAAACGCTACGAACGTCCGATTTTTCCCAGCCAATCAGAGCCCCGCGCCCGAGTGACCGCCTCATTTGTTTGCAGGTTTACGTTGTAAGTTTTTTTGCCTTCGTTCTATAGACCTGCGCGGGATTAAATTGTTACGTCCAATTTTAAGTGAGGTGCAGAGTCACTCGCCGGGGTGGCGTAAACGAGCTACGAGTATTGAAAATATTCATGGAATCATACCCCCCCCCTACGGCGTCGCTCTCACCGTTGTCCGAAAAACAGGTTTCTTTCAAATTCGTCCCAGGGAAGTGCGTTGTCTTACTACTAATCATAATAAGGCGGACCATAGTAAATACTAGTAAATAGGACCTACGATAAACACAAAAACCTATATATTACATGTACCTATTTTTACGAACACTATTTGGTCCTATTATATGATATTTACTATGGTCCTCCGTAATAGGGTATTATACTCATAGTACTAGTAGTACTAGTGGCGTGTGATACGGTAACAGCAAGGGGTGATTTCTGACTTGGAAATTGCTCCTTTTTTCTTTCTTTCTTGGGCATGAGAGAGAAAATGTGGCTCCAACAAAAAAAAATTACACGAAGCAGGCCATCAATAATAGGTGACGAGAAACAATGTGCTGCCTACGCACGCAGGATATGAATATACACTATTGATGAACGGTTGGCAGGGCTGAAGCATCTCTCGTATTTGTTTGTCGCATTACACCCCTGACAGTATTTGTACTACTGCTGGCTGTGGCGTGCTCAGACTGTTCATAGGCGGTGGATAAGGCCGTACCTTCCATTTGTCTGTGTTGGTCTCTCCCCCGACTGCAACAATAATGCATAATACACTACGAAAACTACTCCTGTCCGACGCTCGCACAATTAGTAGACGCTTGGCATGGCTGCATCACTCACTGCAGGCAGTAGTATTAGTGGTACTACTGTCGCACGATCACGCTATTAAGAGACGCTTGGCATGACAGTCAGTACCACTCACTGAAGGCAGTAGCACTACTGTCGGGCGCTCGCAGTAATAATGAACGCTTGACCAGATAATAACACTACAGCAGTAGGTACTATTGTCGCACACCTCGTGCTATGAATAGACGGTCGAGAAGACAGTACGTACCATGCAATGTGTTTAGTCGCGGCCCCTGGAAGGCCTACAGCAGTATATACTATTATACAAGTATACTATTATATACTATCATATACTATTATATACTATTATATACTATTACATACCTGGTACTACATCCTACTGTCGCGCGCTGACACGACGGTAGACAATTAACAAGACAGCTCTTCTTCTGTTTTTTTTTATACATCGCTGCCCCCGAGCTCCTATTCCCTCTACTAATAGGACTACACTCCGTCTCGACGACACACCACTTGGTATTACAACTACAGCATATAATACCAGGTACTCGTTTCTGTGAAATGCGGTACCAAAAAACTGAGCCTTCGCGCCGTGATATCATAACATTATGGAACATCCATAAGCATCCATAAGCCGCGGCCCCGCACCTTTCTTTGGGAAGAATTCCTGCAGGCACTGCCGCGGGGGGCGGAGGGGCGCAAGAAGAGGCTGCTGCGCCCGGTGCCGGCACTTCTTCCTGAAACCCGCCCAGCGACAGCCACAATCCGGACTCCTACTATCGGAAGGTCGTTGCGCGCAGCAGACGCCCACAAGAGATACATACGGACGTAGCGAGATATAAGCGACGAAACCGACAGCGGGTGGGTGCGGTTACGCGTAAAACCAATGCAGCAAGATTCAGATTGACACAGGAAAAAAAAACGAACTGGCAAGCTCGGCGGGGGGGTACTCATGTCGTGCATGGCCGTAGTCGTATGACCATAGACCCTCGCACCCTTACACTGCCGGGACGGAGCACGTTGGGTTTTCACCAACCAGGCAGACATTGCTTGCACCAAGCGCGAAGCGCCGTGAGGTGCTGGGCGAGTCGCATGAAGGGTGAGCTGTATCCCACTAAGAACCGCTTGTGAGACGGACTTGCATATGGACGACAGCCTACAATTAATTGGGGGGGGGGGAGGGTATACCCCCCAGCCTGGTCATCCCCACTGCCGTTTTTGTTTTTCGAGTGCAAGTGTTATTATGTTTGCCGTACGACACGGTGCAGCGTAAGTTAGGTTTGATGTGTCGACCACTCATAAATAAGCAGCCACGGAAAGAAGAAAGCCCAAAGAAACCAAAAACCCAAACCTGTCGTATAAGTCTATCTCATTTCGGATTCACATCTACACCGCCAGACTAGTATTCTTAGTTTTGTTTAATATTTTCCTCAGGGCAGTTTGGGAGTGGAAACCGGGCTATCCACATGTTTTCGATTCACAGGGCAGAGTACTTACGCGGGGTAAGCCAAGGGTAAGCGTATCGCTTCTTCCCTTGTGTCTGTAGGCAATTTGTTACCCCTCTAAGGGAGAAAACAGCTTCGTCTACTTTCTCCATCACAACCTTGACCTTCATGACAACCTGCACCACACTATTTCATCACAATATTCCACCACAATCTTTCACCACAATCTTGCATCACAGTATTTCATCACAATCGTTCATCACAATCTTTCATCACAATATTCCATCGCAATCTTTCATCACAATCTTTCATACAAATATTTCCTCACAATCTTTCAGCACAATCTTCATCAAACTCTTTCATCACACTACTTCATCACACTATTTCATCACAATATTTCATCACAATATTTCATCACAATCTTTCATCACATTTTTCATCACAATCTTTCATCAATTTTTTCCATCACAATATTTCATGAAAGCTTAATCACAACCTGCACGAAACCTTGATAACATCCTTCGTCGCCACCTGTCGCCATACTCGTAGTATAACCTTTATCACACCCTTCATCAAACAATATATTATCTCAATTTTCCCCACACCCTTTCCCTCACGTCCTTCACGCAATAAACGGCGGTAGGGGGTGCGCCTGCAACGATTTTATTTGGCTGCTTCACTTGATTATAGTATGGAGGGTGTATACTACTATTAATAGTAAGTCACCCCAAAAAAATCAGAAAACGCCTTACATCAAATGTGCAAACCCTTTAAGGAGTGCACTGTACTGCACTGAGCGTAGTATCTCTGTGTCGTAGTTTTGTGACCACAGAACTGGTACCTTTTTAGGATGAAGAATCGGCACGGACACTGGGTGTGCTGGAGGTCGACGGGTAGAAAGGAAGCTTTAATGTGAAGAACACACACACTGTACATATACCTGCATCTGACTCTATTTCCAAGTGTTTTGTACCCACAGCGGGACTGCAGTCCTAATAAGCCGCATGCCTAAACGGGCTAAATTAACCCCATGAGCAATACAATCCCATGCATGGCCGTTACAGTGGATAGTATACAGGTGCCTAGGTCTACAACGAAAACGATTAAAAAAACACAAAAACACAAAAACAAACACACACACAAACAAACAAACAAACAAACAAAAGGATGTTGAGATGTTCCTCCCATCAGTCACAAACATTGTGCGGCGAAATATTTTAATATAATACCCCGATCGTAGAACGCCTCCCTTCATCGTCAAAACCCTCCATCGTCACCGCCTTCACCACAACATCGAAACCTGCTCCGTACGGACTGGGCCCGTGCTCAGTCCGCAGTCAAGTAAATAAACCGATGGCATTCTCTGCACGCCACTACAGCAGTAGTATAGGACACCTATATAATTAATAGTATACTTCGTATATGTACCATGGTTCTCTTCGGTATACTGCTGTACCCTGTGCCGCATACCGCAAGATGGAGGGGTGGACAAAGGGTGATAGTGGATCTTTAAAATGGGGGTTTTGTCTTGGTAGTAGTATGTTGACCCTCAGATCGAACCCTAACCCTAACCCGAACCCGAACCCTATGCCAGTGGTCAGTGCTTGCTTGGCCAATCAGAGTGCCTAATCAGCTACCTTAGGAAGATCCACTAACAGTGTTTGTCCACTACTGGCAAGATGGTGGTGCAGTGGCTTTCCAGTGAGTTGGAGGCGTACATTCGCCATTATTTTGTCAAAAAATAGTATTATAATATTTCTTATTTTGCATATACCCTCCTCACAATTGCTCAAGTAATATTAGTTCAAACCTTGGCGAGGTTACGGTACCGAGTCATGGAGGGCCCAGTGAGAGGCTCCGCAGCTTGAACGGTCTCTGTCCAGTGGCCCTATTATCTCAGGCATACATAAAGACAGCACAGACAGCACAGACAGCACAGAGTGTACAAGTGGGACGTATATACAACGAGGAAGAGCAGCGTGTGGTCAACCACCCCTCTTGGGTTGAGGCTTGAGAGGGGGGAAGTTGACGATTAATATTGACGGTTACATCAGTGGTAGTAACGGCCACGAAGTGATTGGGCGATGATACCATACAATGGTTGGTGTCCGAGTTATATTGTAAGGAGTCGTACGGCACATGTGCATCATGATCCTACCCGGACTGCCATTACGGGGTGGGCTAATGATGCCATAGTAAATACTAGTAAATAATAGTAAATAGAACCTACGGTACACCCAAAAACCCATATATTTCCCTAGTTTTACTAACAATAGTTGGTCCTGTTTACTATGGACCCCCATATTGCTAGGCGCTCGCGCTGCTCGTAGACCGTTGATGACACCAAAGCTGCTGCTGCTGCTGCTGCTGTATCATTGTTGTGGTTGCTATTCCTTATATCCCTTGCATCCCTTAAAAGGTACCTTAAAATGGGTCCGTCCTAAAGGGGTTAGTAGGTAAATAGGGTTGGTAGTCGGCTGTGTGCTGACTATAAGGTGCCGACTACTGCTAAAGGTACATTAGTTGGCATTAGTAGGCTGATAATGGGTGCTACAAGTAGTCGCGCGCGGTAAATTTGTGGAGTTATTTCTGCGTCTTTGCATCTGACTACGATAGCCCCTCTGTGGCTCGACGTGTGTTATTTACTGATACAGCAGTTGGTGTACTACTGCTGTTGTAAGAGTAAGTCAGATACGAGCTGGGCCAGCCTAAAACGGACAGTGCGGTGGGTTGGCTATGCCCCGCTCAATATTACGAATCTGGACGCGATTTTTTTACACGATGTTGATCATGCACCAGCCAACAAACGGAAAGCCTGCCTTTTTATTTTTTATGTTTCGTTCGAGAGATATGACCGATATAAATAGTCGAAAAAATACAAAAGTGGCCATAACTTTCGTGAAACAAAAAAAAAAAAAAAAGGCAGGCTTTCCGTTTCAGTGCACATGCCATTCAAATACGACGTTAAAATTTCAGATCGAACTTCACAAAAATAAACAGGGCATCGCAGTAAAACCACTCGCTCTCGCCACTACTTGTTTATTCTATAGGAAACTTTTTTTGCCAATATCTCTTGATGTGTGCCGAATTGACAAGTGCAACTGATATTGATCGTCTCCTTGGGTATTCAGCCTTGTCCACACCAATTTTTATCTTGATCGGGAAAGACGGTTTTTTCGAGCCGTCATACGGATTTTATGTCAAAATGTCGCCAAAAAAAGGTACTTTCGAGGTTTCTTGGATATCTCGGCGAGATCGAGTCGGATTCTAGAAAAGTTTGAACCTGCCTATCCGCTATGGTGTCAGGGTCAGTGCTTCCAGTTTTCAAGTCCAAACATCCAGTGGTTCACGTGATACGACTTTAAGAAGCTTTGTCCGTTTTTTGGCTGGCCCAGCTCGTACTACAGTTGTAGTTGGGTCACTTCGCCATCCAACTGATACAACTAATCCAACTAATCCAACTAATCCAACTGACAGCCCTATACTACTACAGTAGTGTGAGGTACTGGGGGCTGGGGTACTGGGGCGTACCTGGTGTACAGCAGTAATAGTAGTATAGTGCCATGTACTGGTACGAACGTACACAAACAGTACGTACGTAGGAGGTATTTCTGCATAGGTCTGTGGTACAGGTATTATTATCCCCGGTACTTGCAATCATAAGCAGTAGGTAGGCTACGACGCATACCGTAAAAGGCAGAATCGTAGAATACGTATGCACCATGCCCCATGCACCCCATGGGCACTATTAATACGACGTACTCGTCGTAGTCAAGCGTCACCAATAAATGCGCCAAATCCTGTCTGTGACACTTACTCCGATGAAATTGAAGCACTCTGGGAGTGCGAGAAATGAAGCCCCCGCCTCAACGGCCTCCTTGACCAGCCTAGCGCAGACCTGTCGCACAAAGCGAGAAGGCACACGAGTTGCAGAAAGGCGGTTATCGTGAACAGACCCACCCGTGCCTGCGCTGCTGCTGCTGCTGCTGCTGCTGTGCTGTTCTTCTTGACTACCAGGTACGAACAAACAAGGTGCGTGTCATGCTGTTTTTCTACTTCGTGCAATATGACCCGAAGTATAAGGACCATTCGGATAAAACGTTAATATACAAACGGCCCTTATATTCAGGACCATAGTGGTACATTCAACAACTAAAGTAAAGACCGGCGTCTTGAGCAGTGCAGCGTTCTCGAATAACCACCTGCCTGTCAACCTCGTGGGGTTATCGGCTCTGCAAAAAACACTGATGCGATATGTGCTTATCATGCATAGCTAAGGCTTCACTGGGAACAGCAAAGTGTCCGACATGCCAGATGCTCCCTGCTCCGACGATCATCGTCACATGTGTGACTTCAGTGATTTGAATTTGAAGTTGTTCGCAACTCAATCAAGGACTCTCACGTCAAAGTTTTGCTGCTTGCTGGATGTGGAAGTCATCTGTCCAACCGCCACCTTCACCATAGCTCTATGTGGCAAAGGCATGTGGTACCGGGGGCTGCTAGTAGCTACTACTGTAGCAGCTAACGTGCAGTTGGTGCACTTACACAGCGTAACAGTTCGCTCAGTTCGCTGAGAGTGGAGTTCTATAGTACCTGCCAGGGATATTTGCCCCCTGTTTTTCATGTTAGCTTCCCCGGGGTACGTCGACTGAACGTACCCCACACCCCACATCCCACATTTCCCTCTTCTTGTCCGTTACGATGAGCGTTACCGTTACGCGGGTTGAACTGCAAGCTAGAACGACCCCCGCATTTCCCACACAATACACAACACACAACTAACGCTAGAGCTGCGTACAGTAAGCACAGCAATACTACTGCAGTGATGTAGATATATACCCTCGTCCCGGCGTTGTTTTTATAGTATATCGACGCCCACACCCTACACTCCTCATAGATATCTTTCAACAAGCACCGCCGGCGTTAAGTCAAGCACTAAAACCTAAAATCCTTCAATATACGAATGCGGTGGCCTCCGAACTCGAAGAGGACGTTTCTTATTATTATACCGCACCCAAAACAACAAAAAGCAGCAACGTTTTGCACCTTTGCACGCCTCACCAGACAGATACCAGGTTGTCAATCAATTCCTACTTCATGATCAACAACAACAACAACAACAACAACAACAACAACAACAACACAGTTGAACAACAAACAACGAACGACAAAACAGCACAGCAACAACAGCAGTTAGTAGGTTTTTCAGGACATACGTAACGTATGATGGGTATTCGTGAAAGAAGCTCATCATGTTGCCAGGCGGGAGCCGAAAGACCTGCATGATGACGGTCTGTAGGACGTGTTTCCTGGGTCGGATCTGTACTACAGTATAGTATTATACCGATCCTGTTCATACAACATTAATCAGGTCACCATAAGGACGGGGTTAGGAGCTACCTGGTACAGTATAAGATGTATATACAGTAGTAGTACAGCAGTAAGATGATCTACATACAGTACAACAGTAGATGATGATCTGTTGACCTGAGCAATTGGCAATGAACCTACCTTGGGGTCAAGCAAGTTGCTGGTTGATTTGGAGAGTTTGGAGAATCGTGTGAGATCTGAAATGATGTAGACAGTATAATAAGTAGTAGTACCAGGTGTGCGCGATGCAGAGAGAAATAAGCATATATATTTTGTCAACTCGTGGCCACGTAGTGCGCACAAAATGCTGAAACCAACCGCATCATAGATTTTAAGAGACTGCCCGAGTTATTCTAAGTACCAGATACCACACGAGTAGTAAGTACCACCCTCATCACTAATGGCATCACCTAGTAGTATGTGCCCCATGGCCATCAGCTAGTAGTATGTGCGCCGAGATTCTGGCGCAAGCACCCCCGCGTCACGCCACCACCATGGCCCTCCTTGTCGAGGTAAAGCGCCGCGCAAACACTCTCCCTCGTAATTAAGAAGACTGCCTTCTTCAAAACTACTGTAGTCTCGCCTCCGAATGGTCACTACAACGCCGCCGACCACAACCAAATCGCCGTTCACCCCCCCCCCCCATATTTATAGGTTGGGTTGGCGTCGGTTGGCAACGACGCTGTAAAACACGCCACTCGCTGCGTGAGCTAGACAACCAGGGTGCCGTTTTTTTTTGTTTTTTTTTTTTGGCGGTCACCAAAGCTGGCGGTCGAGTAGATCATTTGTGCGGGGTGGAGAACCTTTGTTCCGCACAAGGGGAATGGTCGTATCACGTAGTGTTAATATGGTAAGGCGTCCGCTGAGGCAGATTACATAGTAAAACCCATTGCTGTCTCCGGAAGTGGCCACACCAGAAATTAAATTAACTCATTGAAGCTGTCGTCCATATGCAAGTCCGCCTCAGAGGCGGTTCTTAGCAGGATGCAGCTCACCCTCCATGCGACTCGCCCGATACCACACGGCGTTTCGCGCTTGGTGCAAGCAATGTCTGCCTGGTTGGTGAAAACCCAACGCGCTCCGTCCCGGCATTGTAGGGATGCGAGGGTCTATGGTCATATGACTACGGCCGTGCACAACATGAGTACACCCCCCCCCCCCCCCCCGCGCGCTCGAATATGTGGCCTCTTGTATGGTTACAAATGTGTTCCTCGTATGCATACTCGACAGGCATACATACGGTAGTTGACGGCACGTCTTTGGCGAGAAGATAGTATATGTAGTATATACACAGATCATGCCGTGTCAAGCGCCTCATGCACCATCACCATGTGATTTTTGCGAGTCTTCGGGGTTTCCGCAAGGCGGTCGGGATTCCCCAAGGGAAACGGGAGGTCTCCGCTATAGACAGCTGGGGACCCCACCCCGCAAGGCGTCATCATCGGACCCTCGGCAAGAACGCGACAAGGATGCCCTCACTCGGAAAAGCCCTTACCCTGAGCAATGCCACCTTAGAGGGGTGACGGTTTATTACATGCCCTCTATGAGTATGAGGTGTGATAGCGCTCCGTGCCCCTTAAGGGATAGGGTTTTCTTAGCCCCTCCAGAACCCTCTTTTTTTTCTTCTTGTTTTTTTTTCCATCCCATTTTTTA